>JAZHYW010015130.1:0-32126 GCA_037355805.1 Ixodes ricinus
GCGCCGGGCACATCCGGCGCGACTGTCGAGTGCCGAAGTGCTCGGTGTGCTTCCGTTTTGGTCACGACAGGGAAGATTGCGTGAGGACATACGCCCGCGTCACTGGTGGAGAAGCGAAAGACGACCTTCCACCGCTAACCATGGAGGTCACCGAGGCCGAGCTGGTTCTTGAGGGTCTGGAGCAAGACGCCAAACCGACCACGCAACCACAGGGAAACCCCGCCGGAGACGGTGGTTCAGCGCAAGTCTCCGTGGCAGACAACGAGGACGAGTCGGCCCCGGGTGTTCCAAAACAAGGTTCCGATTTCCTTTCCCTTGTGGTGACGCCGACCGCGGTCGGTGCTGTCTCGCCCGCTGCCTATCCCCCGATGTCTGAGAAGGGCCCCCGGAAGGCGTTGTCGTCATGGACGAAGCGACCGACTCCCCCAAGCGCGACCTCGAGGACACGCCCCCGTCACCCAGCATGGCCCTCAACGCCAACCCTTGGCTGGGGATGGAGAAGAACAAGCGGGGCCGTTTCAAGGCTGTGCCATACAGCCGCCCGGACGAACGGCCGCGCGACGACAGCTTATAAGGCGGCTACGCCCGGTTCAAGAACTTCCACACGATCGTCAAGGCAAGTGCGATGTCGCAACCCTTTATGTGTACGCTCGATACAGCCATCAAGGTAGCGACGCTAAACGTTCGAGGCTTTAACGCGCATAAGAAACAGTACCAAGTACAACGTTTACTAATGGAAGAGAGGCCCGATTTCTTAGCGTTGCAAGAAACCAAGATGGCTGAGGAGGAGCAGGTAGCCAGTGCACTGAAGCCTTTTCTACTTTCGTATGAGGTTTGTGTTACGCACGCTGTCGGTGTTTCGGGGGTTGTTTTTTGTTTTTGAAAAGTCTTTTCCTTTGTCGGAGTTGGACGTCACCACCGACACGGAAGGACGTTTTATTGTGTGTGATTTTTCTTCTTCAGCAGTTCACTGGCGGCTTATTTGCATTTATGCCCCCAGTACGGTGAAAGACCGGGTTTCCTTTTTTTCTGGCTTACGCCGTTTTGTAGACTGCGATAGGACGGTTGTTCTGTTAGGTGATTTTAACTGCGTTGTCAGAGCAGCAGACAGAACGCCGTCGCGACAGCGTGCTGATAGAAGTGCGGCAGTTCTGGCGGAATTGCTCGAAGATTATGATCTGATAGACGCCGGTATCGTTAAAAACGACACGTGCGAGATGCGCTTCACCCACTTTCAAGCTTCATCTCATGCTCGGTTGGACAGAGTGTATGTTTCAGCCTCTATGGCCACGTTGTTAACAAAGTACCGCGTCACCCCCGTGTTTTTTTCTGATCATTGTCTAATTTCAACAACAATCGGTGAAAGAGCACAACCGAAGGCCAAGTTCAACTGGAGGCTGTGGAAGTTTAATATAAAGCTCCTGAATGATGAGGCTTTTCTTGAAGCAGCAGGTAAAGCTTTCAGAAACGTATTTGAAGGAAGGGGGAGCGACATTTTTGAGGCGTGGGAACTCGCCAAGCAGGAAATTAAGATGATCGCTATCGAGAGATCTGCCGTTTTGGCGTTTGCGGCGCGCAGCAGTGAGCGTGAGATGAGCGGGAATTTGCTAACGCTTTTGAGGGCGGAGTGTGAAAGGCCGGGCGTAGGACTTAAAGACATAGAAAGCGTTAGAGCACAAATAGACGAGTTGCATCGCGAGCGGTACCGGGGTGCCATAGTTCGTGCACGGTCAGAAAAATACGCAATGGGAGAGAAACCTACAAAACGAGCTTTAGCGGAGGAAAAACGCTACGCACTCCGCAATGAAATCGGCGAGATTGAATACCAGGGTGTAGGTAGCACGAACCCAAACCATATTCGGAAGGCTTTTGTGGACCATTATAGGAATCTTTTTGAGAGCCAAGCCAACGGGAGGAGAGATCCTATGTTTGCGGGTCTTCTTAAGGCCCTACCTCAATTAGACGCAGAGGAGCAGGAAAGGCTCGAACAGCCTATTACGCTGCAGGAGGTGGAGAGGGCGATCGACGACTTGCCGAGTGCAAAAACGCCGGGGCCAGACGGGCTGGGTGGAGAGTTTTACAAAAAGTTTAAGAACGTGGTGGCTAGTGTTTTGCTATCTGTAATCTCCGAAGCGTACGAGCGTAAGGGGTTGCCACCGTCGTTTGCCCGAACGTATACTGTTTTGATCCCCAAAAGCGACGATGTTGACAAGCTTAGAAAAGTCACAGGTTATCGACCGATAACGCTGTGCAACGTCGATTATAAAGTTTTCGCGAAAATTTTGGCGCGCCGGTTTCAGAGCATCGCCTGCCAGATCATAGGCGAGCACCAGACTTGTGGGATTCAAGGGCGGTCTATAGCAACAAATGTTCACGTCGCGCGTAGTGTTTTGGAGGCATGCGACAACGGCATAGATCAAGTCGCTATGCTCCAAATAGACCTTGACAAGGCGTTTGACCGCGTTAAACACGACGTTCTTTTTGATGTGTTGGAGCGCGCCAATGTTGGCACAGTCATTTTGGAGGGGGCCAAAATGGCATATAGGGGTTGTACGACAAAACTTATCGTAAACAAAGAGTTGACCGAAGAAATTAATGTCCGGTCATCAGTCAGGCAAGGGTGCCCTCTGTCACCTTTGTTTTTTAATCTGTATTTGGAACTGTTCTGCTTGAGTCTTTTAGGCAACGAGGATTGTCGTGGTTACCGGTTGGGGGACGTTGAGATTAAGATAATGAGCTATGCCGATGATATAGCAGTATTTTGCAGCGGAAAAAGAAGCGTTAGTGCTGCTGTGGCGTTGGTAAAAAGTTTTGTGAGGCCACAGGGGCAGCAGTAAACTGGGAAAAATGCCGTGGATTTTGGCATGGGGCGTGGGCCACAACGCCTTCAGTTTTTGAAGGCGTCAGCTGGGACCGGGCACCGTGCACATACCTCGGCGTGCCTTTAAACTGCTATCGTGAAAACAAATCTTATTGGTCGGATGTCGCCACCGACCTCGGCAGGCGCGCCTCTCACTGGAAGAGGCGGGACCTGTCCATTTTTGCGCGCGCGACTGTTTGCAATGTTTTTCTTATTGCCAAGTTATGGTATGTCTTGCAAGTAATTCATTGTGCCCGCATGAACGTACAAAAGTTTCACCGCGTTTTTGCGACATACATCTGGAACTCGTCTTGGGAGCCCATGAGACGCGACAATCTGTTTCATCGTGTCAGTAATGGCGGATTGGGATTATCGCATCTGTTTGTACGACAGTTAGTGTCACGTTTCTTTTTTCTCCGCGATCAAGACCACCCTTTCATACGCACGTTCATTCAAACAAAACTGTCGCCTCACTTGCTGACCTTTGTTGTATCATCCTACGGCGGTGAGTCATCAAGACTGTATGGCTTTCCCAAAGAGGTTGTTGACGCTTTCCACTTTTTGTCTTCCCGCTTTTCTTTGGAGTATCTGTCTGTGGTAACCAAGAAGACGCTAAAACGTGACTTGGTGTTAAGTATGTTTCCTGCCCCGCTGTACAGAAGTGTCATTTGCAGCGATGGTCGCGATGTACTCAAACGTGTTAAGCGCATGTGTGTACCACCCGCTGTCAAAACTTTCTTTTTCAAATTGCATAGCAATACTCTCCCAGTTAAAGCTTGGCTGAGAGAGAAGGGCGTGGGTGTACCATGGCCGGTGGATTGTATGTTGTGTAAACAACCCGAGACCGTAGAGCACGTTTTTATTTTCTGTTGGGACGCAGTTTTTTTTTGGGACGTCCTCCAGCGTACGTTAAAGAAAGAGTTCTGTATCAGCCCGTCGGGCATACGTTTTTTGAGAGTAACCAACGACGATTGTGTACCTTTTGATATGTTCTTTCTTTTAGGACTGTGCAGTATATGGCGGTCGCGCATGGCAGTGCGTCACGCCGACCCCAATACCAAAGAAGTTCGGTTTTATTTCTTTGATCTTGTTAAACAAATAGAAAGTGTTTTTTCCACCCGTGAGCCCAAGCCCGAATGGCTAGGCCTTTGCAAAGAGCTATTGGAAATGAAAGCCTTTTAACATGCCCTGCAAAAGCTTTGCAGAGCATTTTTACTACTATTTGACATGTGTTCTCTGCTTTATGCAATAAAGAAAGAAAAAAAAAGCGCGCCCGTGGCCTAACGGTTATCGCGCTTGCCTTTCACGCAGAAGGCCAGGGTTCGATTCCTGGCCGCGGCTACGCATTTTTGTTGATGCTTTCAATGTGATGTTCTGGTAAATTCGAGAACCGTGTTGCTTATTCGAGGTTAGAATGTTCTACGCGCCGAACCTTCTACGCCGATTGTTCCAGAAGCCCACGCGTGTACATAAGGGGCTCCGCGTGGCGAGCGCTGCAATGTTGCCATTTTAGCGATTTTGTCGCTAGATTTAGCGATTTTCTATACATTTAGCGACGGATTTTTTTTCATTGGCTAGCGACTTTTGTAGCGACTTTGGTGTTCAACCGTAATCTTGTTATTTTCAACAATTTTAGAGATGCTCGAGGGCTAAACCCTTTTGCTTCTCTAGCCGAGTTTGCTTTGGATACATGCTCCATTTAGCGGCGCGTTTAAAAAAAAAAAGTCAACGCTGTCAACACTGCAGACCATCTCTCTCGCGCCCACGTGCCATCCTGACGTTTAAGAGCTGGCTCAGATGGCACGCAAAGACGTGTTTCGACAACGGACTTCCAGAATAAGTTGTTCGGCGAATTGGCACAGCTGAAGCCTACAAAGCTGGCAACGAACTGTCGACATCGGCAGATTTAGGTGACTTGAGTGCAGTCACCATCGAAGAAGAACTCTTTTTTTTTTCTAGGCTGTTCCGTTGAACTGTTTTTGAAGACAGAGCAGTCATTATTTCCGTGTTAAAATGAACAAGTACCTGTTTCTTATTCATACGTTCGTACTTACCGCCTAGTCGTTTCCCAAATAAAGCATTACAAATAAAAACAGTCCTAGTTGTTTTTCAGTGTAAGAATAACCTCTCAAAATACCTGAGATATGATTATATGAGGTTCACTTATTTTAAAGGGGTTTAATACGCGTTTGGAATTCAGCGACTATTTTAGCGACTTCCTGGCGAATCTAGCGACTGTTTAGTGACTTCCTGGTCTCAATTTAGCGGCGCGCCCAAAACAAAGATGGCAACACTGGAGCGGAGTCAGTCTCGCTCCTGCGGTCGATTCTGCTGTTTCGCCGACATCGACGCCTGCGACGCTACCTTACTTTTATTTTGATTTTGGCACAACTTCGCCTCATTAAACGTTTGGTTTCTTTAGTCACCGGTCGCCTCATCATTTGTCATTCGTCACAATATAGAGAGTGCTTGATTTTTATTTCGAACAGATATTAAAAAAAGGGGGTGGGAGTTGGACGAGTGCTGTCTTCACCATGTATTTATCAGGCTCGCCGGACGTTATAAATGGGGAAATAAACGTCACGCCAAGTTGACTAATTGACTAAAATGTGTTAATTAAAATTTTGACGTAGAACTACGTCCTTTAATTATTGTTCTTAGGGGCCATGTTGCTATTGCGGTATTGACAGCAATTAATGTTAGACGTCAGTAAAATGTAAGGAATTTACGAAAATGTAATGTTTTCTTTAGGTATTACTTGAACAATTTTCGCATTTTTTCGCACGATTCAAAAGTTGTGCGCTACAAGGCGCATCAAGCCCCGCCCAGATGTGATGCTTCTAAGAGTACGTAGACATTTAGGTGACGTCGTCAATTGTGTCGTCGGTGCACCCATCAAGGACACGCTGCCGAAACAGTGACGACATTGTTAAAACGACGACGTCACTCTTCCAAGTGTCATTGTGGGTGAGGCTTGCGACGCTCTTTTGAGCAAAATTCGTATATCGGCCGAAAAATCCCAAATATGTGTCGTTGGTAAACGCATCGAACCCAGATGCCTACATAGGGAGGGGACTTTGGTTTAAAGCACAAGCTGTTTCCTAAAGCCGAAGTCACAGTGCTCATACATCATACAAAAAGACAGTCTGCAAGCACGAGTCACCGCAATATCCGTGGTTCGAATGCCGCGTGCCAAGCTTACTCCTTGAACTCATTGCCATGCGGCATTTCGAAGCACGGATCTCGCGGTGATTCGCGTTGGAATCTGTATGCAGACTGTCTTTTGTTTGATGTATGACTTAAGAAAGCGTTAAACTGCACGAGGCACAATCGACTGAACTTACACTCCACGCTTGATCCACAGGATCTCAAATAGCGAGTACGCAGTGTGTCCACTGCTCATTGATTGCTGTCTCAGGGTTGGCCCACCGATCGGCGTTGGTTGCGTCGACAGCAACCAGAAAGGCAGCGACGAGATATACACTGGGAACGCCCGCAGCTCATGAGCGCTTCACGAAGCTGCTTCTTGCATTGTTTGCGACGCTGTGCCCCGCGAACGCTCGTTTTGGAGACTCTGTCGTTGCTATCGTGTCTTTCGTTGTGAACGCATGTACCTTTCTACGCTACAGCTTTGATAACGCTCCATCCTGATGTTGAATGTATAGGGAGTATTCACTGTAGGTCATAGCTGAGTCCGCGGCTGTTGGTGGCGAGCTGACGGTGACCTTCCAGTTTCTTTTTTTTTTTTTTTGCAACGTGCATTTTTTATTATTTAGATTGCCGGTTTTACCAGCCTATGAATGTGCATAAGGTCGTTCTGAGTAGGCGCCGTGAACAGCGGACTAAGATAATCCTCCCAGAGAATAGCCACTGTATGTTAGAATGCTTCAATGTTACAACATTGAGGCACTCTAGATATAGGTTTACTGCTAATCTCAACTGATCAGACAAACACAAAAAGGGATGGCAACGGCATACCGTCTGTGACTTCCTCTTCTGCTTGCCGCCCTGACCCTTCTCCGGATGTCCCCTCTTCCTTCCGGATGATCGCCGTCGGTTTTGCTTTTTCACCGGCTTCGGCACCAATTGCGCTTCATGAGGTAGCTCTAGCTCATGGGCATCCTTCAGTTCGCCGACCACATCCATCTTCTTTCTGGTTCTTCTGCTTTATCTTCGACAGTGCTGCTCTCAAGTCGGCTCGATATACGCTCGGGCGTGGCTTAGCGCGTTCTTCTGCTGCCAAACTTTTCTTCTTTATCATCTAACACTGACGTCACGTGCCTGCTTTGCTCTATGTGCCAAAGGTTTCACGGGGATAAAGGGGTTCTCACACGAGGGATAAATCCGCGCAAGGATGTGCGTGACGTCAACACCGGGCGCAATTTTTTCCTCGCTTCGTCGTTCCATTTGACGAAGTGCGGAGGGGAGGAGGAGGAGGGGAGGAGGAGGAAGGTATGTCAACGTTTGCAGTCCATTTGAACGGTTTCCACGCTTGACACCACCTCCGACGAATTTAGCGAGCTCTACATTTGAGACCAAATAGTTTAACGACAAAATATTATTGAAAACAAACTGAACCGCCGCCAAACCAGGATTGTTTCTGCCGCCTGAGAATCCATCCCTCACTCCGCCGCAGAGTTGACGTCACAGCGTCGCATTGCAAAAGCCTGACGTTTTCGTCGCGTGATGCGCGTGCCCGGGAGAAATTCCCGGGATTTCTCCCTCGTGTGAAAGGGGATCGGTGGACGATTGGGCTAGCGCCAGACATGCACGGAACGCGTTACCAGCAACGAGTTACTTCTACATAAATACTTTTTCGGTAACAAGTAACGGCATTTCGGTACTTTTGAGAAGTAACATGTACAACACCGTTCATACAGCCTCGTTTTAATTCCAGCGTTGGGAAGTACTTTAAGTACATTGTACTTAAAGTACTACTTCAAGCAGGTTTAGGAAACTATTAATTTACTTGAAGTACATTCTCTAAGTATGTACTTGTACCTAAAATATTTTTTCTCGGTACTTTCCGAGGAAAGTACAATTCCGAACTTCAAAGTACATTCCCCAAATTTGGTTTTGTTAAATTTGGATCACGAAATGATGCTTTGTCAACTCCGAAGAAAACACTGGGAGGGATATTCTACTCTCACCAGAGACATGAGCAGACGACGCATCGCTCCGCTTGTTCTGGGGCGGCTTTCCAGTAGCTTTTTGAACTCTCGCGACTTCTCGGTCGGTCAGCGCAAGCGAGGAGGTTTCAAATATTATGAGAGCAAATATTAATCATAATCTAGCGCCTGAAACTGTGGTGCGGAACAATTAAACTTTCAATTCGAAGAAAAAGACGACAGAGGAGAACGTCACAATGTTTTAAAACATTCTCTTTTGTCTTTTCCTTCGTCTTGAAAGTTCCTTAACTTTTTCGCACCCCAATCTCAGGTGTCACATTATGATTAATTCTCACCAGCTCGCTTTCACGCTCACAGTTTTTTTTAATTAAAGAGAGGACACTCCTCTATGAGAGGATTGCTTGCGGAAGCTACGAAGCTGACGTCATGCTCTCTCTAGTGTATTTACCCCCTTGGGTGCAACAATTCAGTGCAAGCGGCGCCAAATTCAGACGAAAGACTGCTGAATTTGGCTCCATTCCTGAAAATAAGTACTCTGTGGCCACTTGACTTTATCAAATATTCGCCGCTGTTTTTGAAAATAGGTTATGCTCCCCTGATTACCCCTGGGCAACGCATACCAGTTAAGAAATCACTGTATAGGAGAATTAAAGGACATCATAAAAGATTGTGTTAAAATACTTGTACATTGTATTTATAGTACTTTACTTCAAGTACATTGCACCCAGTGTACTTACTACTTTACTTAAAACACATCACGTCTCATTTACTTTGTACTTTACTTGAAGTACCTTTTAGATATACCTTACCCACCACTGTTTAATTCCTAACCTGAGTACGCGACAAAGTCAGATGGACAACCCGAAATACAACTAAGAAGTAGGACAGTATAGCAGCGCTTATTGCTGAACATGTCAGTAGAACTCTACAGCTGGGAATGTCCTTCACCATAGCCTACTTACTTACAAAGCCTGGCAGTTCGACGACAGAGCCATAGAGCGTCCGGTCGCAGATTTGGAGCGCGAGGATCTGGTAGCACACAGCACTTCTTGGGGAGCCTGTAGTCAGCGCACAGCTCTGGCGGCGGCGAAAACCCGAAATATGGTTTTATAACTTGACGAGAAAAGAAGCGGTATCGCGAGCAAAGCAAGGAGCACGACTGGACATTCCATCGCTCGGAACAAGTGTGTTTCGGCGTTTGGCAGTTTACGAACACGCATGTTACGGTTAAGCATGTGACGGATTACAAAAACAGGGCGCGGGATGGCCCAAGAAACAGGTTTTTCGTGTAAGGCTCGTCAAATTATGAGACGCTGGAGAAAAGCAGCCTTCTGCATCAAGTCGCTTATTTCGAACTCTTTTTGTTCGCGTTCCGCCCACTGAAAAGCATGCGGGAAGGGCCTCAGCACGCACCTCGTATCGCTGCGCAGCAGTGTTCTTCCGAAACATAAAGGCGGTCTGCTTTCCTCGCCGTCACCATGGCAACGAACGCCGAATGAATGGAAGCACGCACAGTACCGCCGCGTGAAACAAGCAATCGCTGACGCCATTTTATGCACGCACTTCCAAGGGTAGCCATCCGCAGATCTAGTGAGAACTTGCTGCGTCATCGCAGCTTCGCACTCTGGACACGCACGAGAACCCAGCAGCAGGCCCATGCCCTGAAGCAAAGTAACTGCTTCAATAGGGTCTTTCAAGGCGTCATGAAGACGGCACAGGTTAAACAGCATGGACTGTGATGCTCGCCTCTGGAAGAATAAAGCGCCGAGGGGCTGAACGAGCAGAGCTGCGTGCTTCTTTGCATTTATTATTTTTACTTGATCAGCCATTTTATACCTCGTGACACCATTCTAAGAAACTCATTGGTTAATCGGTCGGACCACACCATCGCGTGACAAAACAAACGCCAACCGTATAACCACAACGGTTGCAACGGCATCGTTACAGAGAAGAGAGCAGTCGAACCCAACAACAAAATGAAGTAACAAAGTGAATAAAAATAAAAACGAAGAATGCTCCGACGCTCCAACGCGCTCCGACGGCGTGCTTGTTACTGAGAGGAGGAGCGGCCGAGCTGCTCGGAATGTTCCTTGTTTGTTTTCTTTTTTGTTTTGTCTTTACCCTAGAGGATACCACGACGTCTTCAACCCTTATTTGAAGCTAATTTCTTAATTTAATAACAAACAACGCGTTGGAACGGAGGAGGCAGATAGTCTTGCCGTCAGAATTCGGCGTGGTTTAAAAAGGAAAAAGAACGAACGCCGCACTTGGCGAGGCCTCATGACGCAGCGGACGACCGTTAGGCTATTTATTTTGTTTCTTTAGATTTTTTTTTATCGAAACGACTACTCCACCTTGCCTCGGAGTTTCCAGCGGAGATCCGGCAGTTTTTAATAATTATTATTATTGTCGTTTGGAGGGCACTCTTCCTATGCTGCTTCGTTCCTGACGCCATAAAAAATATGGGGCGGGAATAGTTAGCGCCACGTATAATACCTCCCGAACCACGTTGCTCTGTTTTACGACCGTAGTCCATCTCACAAATGTCTGCAGTAAAGACAAAGGCACAGGCGCGGGAGCCTGGCGCAGCGGAATGCTTTTGTTTGTACGAGAACTCGTGCATAGGAGGCACTTTCCAAAGCCACGCGCTCGTGCCCATGCCTTTGTCTGCACTGCAGATGTTTGTGAGATGGAGTATAATTTGGATTTTCCAATAGTGGAGAAGGGACTTTTACCTCATTGATATCACGTACACAAGGCGACACTGTCGGCGCGAACACAACAGAGGAGTTACAACGTTATTTGTCAAGTTTCTGATTTTTGCAAACTGTTTTAACGTTTAATTTTTTGTTTTTTTTCGGGGGGGGGGGAGGTGTTAGCTTGTGCTTCGTTTGTAAGAAAACCTCACCCTGTACATGTGGTTTAGGACCGAGAAATTTTGGGATTGATTCTTAGCTTGCTCCTCACTTCAACCTTCCCCCCGCGCACACGCCGCATCACGCACCACCCACCCCCCACACACACACACACACACACACACACACACACGCACACACACGCACACACACACGCACACACGCACACACACACACACACACACACACACACACACACACACAGCCTGCCCAACGCCACCTCCATGCGAACACGCGCACAAAATTTAAGCTACATTTTTTTATAATGCATTTTGGCATTAAGTACAGATGGGAAGGTTATTGGAGCGAGTTATAAGCACGGGCTTGGACAAGACCCCCTAAATAGTTCCATGACCTGCCTAGTCTCTCCCAGGATGTGACACTGCTTGAACGAGCAGCGCAGCCCGGCTGTTCATTAGCTCCCTGTTAATTTTTCGCGCCTATAATTGCTCCACATTTTTCGCTGGCTAAAAGATATCATCAGCTCACCAAAAATCGAGATTGTCCATGGTTTCAAGCTTAATCGGTGTTATTTTTACCAAGAATAAGTCATGCAACAGTCATAATATTTCCTCATTTATTTCTAAGTTATCAGAATTGGTATACCGCCACCGGTATAAGTGTGATCAACAAAGGTAACACCGTTAATATTATTATTAAACTCGTCAGTCTACTTTCAAATAAGTTGTAATTTAGTTCTGAAGTACATCAACGTCCCTAAATCTAGAAAATATACCCTGATGCTGGGGCAACTTTTCAGAAACGTTAACGTGTACTCTGAACCGTCGATCGAAGTGCTGGGACGTGGTCACTGCAAAAACGGGGAGACACTCACTTGATCGAATGACGTTTTAGCGAACGCCGACGTTTCACCGAATGACACTTTGAAGAATAGCCGTCCGTCGCGAAGCGGCGTTCACGGGTGGGCCAGGTGGGTTAACATTTTTGTAATGAGCCGCCGGAGACTGCCGCCGCAAAGCGACGTAAGCGCAGCGCGGGGGGGGGGGGGGGGGGTTAACACGTGCCCCCATTATTCGCTAAAACGTCGATTTGCTAAAACATCGCTGTTCACTAAAACGCCATTCGCTCAAGTGATATGTGATATGGGCCCGCGAAAACAAGCTATGAAACGCAAATGCTCGGATCCGTCATTCCATAACTCTAGAACTTACTGAGATGTATAATAACATTTAATACAAATCTGGAGAAGTCAGCCGAAGTTCTTGGTGTGGGTACTCCTTAGGGAAAGGTAAGCTGTAGTACAGAAGTTTAGAGGTAAGGATGACATTCAAAACATCACACGCGCACGCACTCTAAGTCGGTCCAGATGTCCAGCGTTCCCGACATGTTTTTGTATCGCTTTCAAAACGATACACTGATACCGCCAAGTGTTCTCCGGCCCAAGATTTTTGTGGCATTAAACGGTCTATGGTCCAGCTGTTTCAGCGTTCTTTTCATGTCTTCTCATTGGGTGCTGTATTTCACGTATGCGCACAAAAGATGCTAATAACGAAGCTAAATAATTGGACTAATTATATCGACTAACCAATCCGACCATGAACTATTTCTTTTTGTACGTGGTTTTAACAATATTTGCCCGATATATTTACGGCGTCAGGAACAAAGGAGCATGGGAAGAGTGCCCTTCGAACGATAATAATAATTATTAAACCTGCCCGATTTCCGCTGGAAACTCTGAGGCACGGTGGAGTAGTCGTCACGATAAAAAATCTAAAGAAACAAAACAAATAGCCTAATGGTCGTCGGCTGCGTCATGAGGCCTCGCCGAGTGCGGAGTATAACGGTCTTGCTATTGTATATATTGTCATAGCCTCCTCTATACTGACAAAGCCTGGCAGATCGCCACGAGACGCGGTCGCCGAAAGTGAAAAGGTAGAGCGGAAGACAACGGATGGAAAGGAGAGGCATGTAACGGGCGCCCCGCTGCGGCGAGATGCCGAAACACACTTGTTCCGGGCGATGGAATGTCCGCTCGTGTTCCTCGCGTTCCTCGGGCTACCGCTTCTTTTCTCGTCGGGTTTGAAAACCATGTTTCGGGTCCTCGCCGCTGCAAAAGCTGTGTGCTGACTACAGGCTCCCCGACAAATGCACTGTGCTACCAGATCCTCGCGCTCCAAATCTGCAACCGGGCACTCTATGGCTCCGTCGTCGAACTGCCAGGCTTTGTGAGTATAGAGAAGGCTATGATATTGTGCATTCGTTCTTTTCTTCTTTTTTTTCTCGCCCACGCCTAATTATGACGCCAAGACTCTCTCCCTCCTCCGTTCCAACGCATTGTTTGTTATTAAATTAACAAATCAGCTTCAAATAAGGGTTGAAGACGTCTTGGCATCCTCTACGGTAAAAAAGAAAAGATAGAAAGACAACAAACAAGGAACATTTTGAGCAGCTCGGCCGCTCCTCCTTTCAACAACGAACACGCCATCGGAGCGCGTCGGAGCATTCTTCGTTTTTATTTTTATTCATTTTGTTATTTCATTTTGTTGTTAAGTTCGACTGCTCTCTTCTCTGTAACGACGCCGTCGCAACCGTTGTGGTCATACGATTGGCGTTTGTTTTGTCACGCGATGGTGTGGTCCGACCGATTAACCAATGAGTTTGTTAGAATGGTGTGACGCGGTATAAAATGGCGGATCAAATAAAAATAATAAATGCAAAAAAGCGCGGCTCTGCTCGTTCAGCCACCCTCGGCGCTTTATTCTTCCAGAGGCGAGCATCGCAGTCCATGGTGTTTAACCTGTGACGTCTTCATTACGCCATGAAAGACCCTCTTGAAGCAAATAATTTGCTTCAGGGCATGGGCCTGCTCCTGGATTCTCGTGCGTGTCCAGAGTGCGAAGCTGCGATGACGCTGCAAGTCCGAGCTAGATCTGCAGATGGCTACTTGTGTTAAGTGCGGTGTCTGGATGACTCGTGAGGAGCCCAAAAGGAAGCCAGCCAAGGTTCAGTGCCGGGGCGAGGTCTCGGTACGGAGCGGTTCCTTTTTCGAAGGATCGCACCTGACGCTTCCCCAACTCATGAAAATTATCTACCTCCGGTGCCAGAACCTACCGTGCGCCGTCATTCAGAGGGAGACTGATGTCGCAAGTAAAACAATAACTGATTGGACGAGCCTTTGTCGAGAGGTTGTAGTAAATGCCGTCTTTACGCATTCAGAGATGATTGGCGGCGAAGGCGTGACTGTAGAACCAGACGAGAGTACGTTCGGGCGGCGAAAGTACCGACCCTGGCCAGTGGGTTTTCGGCGGTATGGAGTGTGGCAGCGGGTGCTGCTTTCTTGTACCCATGGAGACCCGTGACACTAAAACATTGCAAGGGCAAATAGCAGAGTGGGTCCGTCCTGGAACAAGAATAATCACTGACTCTTGGGCTGGCTATCGCAAGCTTGCAGATGGCGCTCGCTTCACGCACCTCACTGTCAACCACAAGCTGCACTTTGTCGACCCGAACACTGGCGCGCACGCCAATACGGTGGAGTGCACCTGGGCCCACGTCAAAAACTCTCTTCAATCTGGACGGCGTGAGAGCCACCATTTCACTGCTCACCTTGCAAAGTTCGTGTTTTCGAGGAGAGAGAAGGCGCGCGGAAACACTGATAAATTCCAGTCGTTTGTCGCCGCGGCCGCCAAAATCTTCAGCCCCGACGCAGACAGGAACCTACTCTATAGTGCGGAGGACGAGGATTCCGACGGCCCCGGTGACTTCGAGTGATTCGCTGCGCTGAGCCCGTCACCCGCCTGCGTGCATAAAGACGACTTATGCGCCAACCGCTTCTCAGGTGCTCGTTACGTCAGTTAGGTTCTGGTAGAGGTGTAAACGGCCCTTTTCGGTGCCCCCATGTTTCGCAAACGGAGCTGCTTTCTGAATGCGGCAGCCTTTGTCTCCGTAAAAAGTTCACAGGAAAGATTCAGCAAATGGTATGTGGTCCCCAACTAGGATTTCGCGCGTTATGATTCAAATACATATTTCTCTTGCTTATTTTGCATCTTTGATCCCAATAAACGCCCCTGTTGCAGTCGTCCCGCTGTGCTCTTACTTTCTCAATCGCCGTCGGCGTGTCTCAGCTTCGTCGTCTTTGCCAGCGGCGCACCGGCGGAGGCGGTTGATCTGACACACCGCGTTCGGCTTTGGTTAGCAGACGGCGTTCGTAAAATGGCGTCAGCTGTTGGCGTCACGCGGATGTGCTTCCATCCATTCGGCGTTCGTTGCCATGGTGACTGCGATGAAAGCAGACGGCCTTTATGTTGCGGAAGAACACTGCGGCGCAGCGATTCGAGGTGCGCGCTGAGGCCCTTCCCGCATACTTTTCAGTGGGCGGAACGCGGACAAGATGAGTTCGAAATAAGGACTTAACGCAGAAGGCTGTTTTCTCCAGCGCCTCATAATTTGAAGAGCATTGCACAAAAAGCATGTCTTTAGACCGGACTTTCGAGAGAGTTTCTTTTTACAACATGGGTGTAAAAGATCAATGTGCCCGGCGTTTCGCCGCAGCGGGGCGCCCATCCCGTGGCTCTCCTCTCCCCCATCCGTTGTCTGCCGCTCTACCTTTTCAATTTTTGCGGCCGCTTCTCGTGGCAATCTGCCAGGCTTTGTCAGTGTAGAGGAGGCTATGCCTTCACCCAGCGAGCACAATAAGGTTCGTTGGTTGAACCTTCCAGAATCGTGTATAGACCGAATGTAAACCCGAAGGTTGCCAAGACGGGAAGGCACAGAACCCATTGCCAAATCCGATCTTTAGAAGCAGAGAGAACAAAAGAAAGGGGGATCCCAGGTTCATTAGCTCTTCCTGAAGCACAACACTTTCGAGCGCGTCAGTAGAGCGACCCCTTCGAGCGCGTCAAACGATTTTTCAGCGCCACCGGAGATGTATTCTTAATGAAGCAGGAAAACATAACTGATAAAAACTTCTAGAGGCAGCTGCTGCTTCAGTGCAACGACTACTGAAAAGAAAACAATAAACTACGAACGACCAGAACAGCACGGCGACAAAACAGCACGCGTCAAAATAGTATGCGTTAAAACAGCCCAGCGTCAAAACGGCATAGCGACAGAAGAGCACGCGCCAAAACATCACGGCGTCAAAATAGCACAGGGAAAGAACAGCACGCATTTATACTCCATTTCACCTTATGTTGTACCGCAGCGAAGGTTAGAAGCGCGAGCTCATAGCGTTGGCAGCTGTCCTTAGTACACGAGAGCTTGTGCCGCCGAGATGTGCCCTAGAGCAAGGAGCTCGTGCTTCTATCCTTTCCTGTGGCACATCATTAGGTGAAATAGAGTATAGCAACAAATACTCTTACTAGGAGGAATACATTCCTCTCCTTTCAAATACAATGGCCTTGGCGCGGACAGGTTTTCTGGGCTTGGCGAGAGCCTTCTATCGTCGGGGAGGTCTCGGCTATAGGGCGGTCATTGTTGTGGAAATGCTCGAGACACGTGCCACGCGCAACCTCTGAGAACATGGAGTCTAAAATCTAGCTCAGTGCTGCGCCAAATACTTCTGCTGCGCTGTGCCGCCATGATCTTCCCATGGGCCCCACGTTGCACAAGCCTCGTGAATCGACGCACCTTGCGCTACTTTTGAAACATGAAGGGGCTTTAGGCTGAGCTCCATCGGAGACGAATTATGCGACGGACGACTGGCGAACGCCGCCCGACAGCACGCTCGTTTTGACGCGCGACGTAGCAGCCATCTGTGTTGGATTCCACGCTGCAGAGCAAATGCCGTCCGGCGCAAAATTCGTCGATTATTCGCAGCATATTCGTCCCATGAGTTCAGCCTCTACGGTGGTATCGGAGACGACTGCCAGCCGCGGCGTGCCGCGAACGATCCACGTCGCACTGAATGAAGCCGCGGTGGACTGACGCGAGACGCTCCTCCAGTCAGGTGCTGGATTCAAGGCACTGTAGGCGTTCTGTCTGCGATAGCACAACTGAGCGGTTAGTGGCATGCTAGGTGAGTCGACGTCCTAGTAAAGTATTTGATAGCAACTTCGAAGGGCTCTTCACCTCTCTCTGCGCGAATAATTTCGAACCTCCTTGACCCTTTCATTTATTGTCGCTACGTTATAAAGGATGGGGGCCTACTACTACCACTATTTAACTACGCTGATCTCTGAATAGATTGGGTAGTTAGAGGTGATATCTTTGCGTCTATATTGGCCGTGTTGTCTGGTATTTTTTCGTAGAACGAGCGAAAGAGGAGTTATTGAAAAAAGAAGTCAATAAGTTCAAGTTATGAACCGTCTGGTTTGCGGTGGTCCGGTGAGGTTCCGTAGGACTCGTCGTTTCGTAATTGCACACCTAAGCGACCCCCCCCCCCCCCCCCACAAAAAAAAAAAAAAAACAAGCGGGAGATGCGTTGATTACAGATGCAGTGATTGAACCGGTAAGATAAGGTGACTTTAATGTCGAGTGTATTCAAGGTGTACCATGGGCACTGATTCTGCGGGGTTCATTCGCCTTGAATAAAATGTCCCGGAAACACGCGGCTGCAGCTTGCAGACGGGAAGTTGTTTTGAGTTAAATTCACAGGTTATTGCCGACGAAGGCCTCGATCGAGTACAAACTATGAAGCAGAAACATGCCACAGCATGGGCTGAGCACACTGTTGCCGCACACGCTTTCTGTTTTTTTTTCTTTTAACAACTTAAGACAGAACACTGCCGTGCGATTGATTAATTTATTGCGTGCTGTTTTGTGGCCGTGCTGTTTCGACGCTGTGCTGTTTTGAACCGCGCTCTTTTGACCGTGCTGTTTTGTCGTGTGTTGTTCTGTCATGGTTCCGAAGAAGTGAGCCTTGGAAAAAAGACACCTGCAGAACAACATACGGCTTAGAAATTATACAAAACAAATTACCAAGATTACCAATTAGCAAATTACACGACAGAAATATTCAGCCAGAACACATCTTTTCTAAGGACCTGCGCAACCTTTTTCAGAATGCTTTAAACTTTTATACTGGAAAAAGAAGGGGTGTAACTTGTTTCCCGGAACTTCTATTAGTTCATTTTTTGTTTATCTTTTTCTATGTGAATCAAAGGACTTGTCACTATGTGTTAACTTGATTTCAATTATCTACAGTTTATTATATTTTGTGTGTGAAAAGACTCGTCACTATGTTCCACTTTTATTTCTATTACATATAGTTTATCTGTTATCTTTGCTCTGAAGCTGCCAGTATGGGGGCCTCTCGGCTTTGTGAAGCTGTCTATTTCACAGCTTTTTCTGCAGGCCTCCTGCATCATGTATTTTACATGTAAAATAAACATTATTATTATAATTATTATTATTATCATCATCATCTGTAGCCATACATTACTTTCCAGAAGAGGGCAGCTGGAACTATTGTCCTTGCTATCCTCTCTCCTGTGCCGCCCGATATCCGCATGGAAGCGTAATGATATCCGCATAGAAGCAAGGAACGGCTATGATCCTACGGATCATAGCCGTTCCTGGCTTCCATACGGATATCATTTTCTTTATTCATGGTTCCGCACTAAGCTTGGAGTTGACGTTGATTTCCAAGTTGGAGCATTCTGTTTCATCCAGGGGTTTGCCATCGAACGTGAGAATTGGGTTGATGTCTTGCCAGCCGCACCAAGAACCATGTATTTAGTGTTTTCGGCTGGTGGTTTCGTACCTGCTTCTGTGAGAAATTTGTCAATGGTGTCGAGGCCTGCTTGAAGTACTGTTGCTTTGTCATTTCTCGGGCCGTTGACCATCCAGATCGCGATGACGTCTGCGTATATTGTGAACCGCCGTCCTTGTTTTTGCTAAGTTCCCGGACCAGGTTGGAGGGTTAGTGAAAGGACCGTGATCCTTGAGGCACTCCGATCTTGATGTTTTTGATAATGCTTCGATCTGTCTGACTTCGATTATGAATTTCCTTTCTTGGAGGAAAGTTTTCGTAATGTTTAGTGGTCTTCCAGCAATGCCTTCCATGGTGAAAGTCCCGATAATGGTTTCGCGTGAGAAGGAATCCAACGCATATTGAATATCGACGGCTACAACGATTCGTACTATTTGGAAATTAAGGCTGTATTTGAGTATTTCTTCTCGAAGTAGCGGAAAGTTGTCATGCGTGCTGAGGTTTCTGCGGAATCCGGTTTGTGCTGGATTGTATGTGTCGTTCTGGTCAGTGATTCAGTCTATACTGGCAAGCGTCATGTGTTCGACGAGACTGCGCAGGACCGATGTGAGTGAGATGGGGCGTGTGTTTTGAGGTTTGTCGTTTTCTTGTTTTTGTTTTTTTCATGTTTGGGGATGGGGGTGACTCAAGATATTCTCCACTCTTCGGGCATTTGCCATGCTTCCAGATTTAATTATTTTTGTTCGGGGAGACTATCTTTTACTTGATCCGGTAAATTCCTAAGCATGGAGTTAGTGATTGCGTCCGGTCCGGGTGCGCTCTTTACCCTGCTGCTCTCAATTGCAGATTGCAGTTCCCGGAGGTTGAAACCTGTGTTGTAGTGCTCTTCGCTTGTTACATCCAGTTGTTAGTATATTTCTCGGGGTGGGTCTGTCGAGGGTTGCGAGAAGACCGGTGCAGTGTCTTCCAAGACCTCACCAAATAGCTTTGCTGCTCCGTTGTGCGATGTTTGTCATCGTGTTAAAATATTTTCCCTTCCCGAGCATCGAGTTGCAGATGACCCACATGTTTGTGGTGCACGTATGTTCGTTAAAGCTGACACATAGCTCGATCCAGTCGTTGAAACAGAGATCGTTGGTGTATTTCTGTGCTTCCTTGGCCAGCTCATTGGCTGCCGTGAGGTCTCGCTTTTTGCGGCAGCAACAGTATTTGTCCAGAGCTCAGATCTTTGATGACACCGGGAGAGTAGGCGCGTACCTAGCGTTGGGCCGTTGAGTTAAGCCTCTTCACTGATCGTTGCTTTTTTCAGTTGCTTCGCGTATGGCGTTTGATAACTTGAGAATATACTGGGTCAAGTATTCCTGAGATAAGAAGTCTCGAAAATTGTCTCAGATGATGGTACGTGCTTCTCTGTTCGGTTGGCATTGCCTTTATCCTTGATGGTGATGTGTATAGAGTAGTGGTCACTTCCACATATATTATCTTCTAGTTTCCAGCTGACATTGGCGCACGCCATAATCAGTGTTAGATCTCGTGTAGTGTACGTCTATTTGTCTCGCCGTCTGTCCCAGTCTAGTCTTCACTCAGGCGTCATTGAGGAGTAGAAGTCCTGCATTGCAGTATGCCTCTTGAACTTGCTTTCCTCGCTCGCTGTCTTCAGGTTATACCCAATCCCATGCCATACATTGAAATCGCCTTTCACGAAGATGTGGTAGTCTGGGAAGCTCTTGGTTATACGCTGCAGTCATATGTGGTCGTTTTTGTCGAATAGTGAGGGTCGGTAATATACCGAAACAAGGATGATATGTTTAGTGCCGATAGTGGTGCATAAGGTGACGATTTTTTGTGTCGAGTTACACCATTGGGTTTTTTCTAATTGATTGTAAAGGCCCGTTCGCACTCTGCGACCGAGTACGACCGAGAGAGACGAGATCTGTTAAAACTTCTTAAAATTTCTTAGGACGAGGGAACACACTGGCATTCTGGCGCCATCTATGCGGTGACCCTGGAACTGCATTTCACAAGAGCGAAGGTTTTGCGGGATTTCCGTGGTCAAATGTGCATAATACCTATAAGAAAGGCTCGTTTTCAACATTGACAAAAGTTTTTCGAGCCAAGAAAGAATAATGCGCGAGAGAAATAGAAAATATGCCGGACCGCCAAGTTTACGCTGCTACCCAATAGCTGGCGCCAGTGTGTCCTCTCGTTGTAAGAGGTCTTAAGGAACTCAGTTTTAAGAGGTCGCAAAAGTGTGAACGGGCCTTCAGGATGCTGTTTTTGAATCAAAATTGTTGGTTAAGTTTCGATTTTGCTTTTGCCCTTTCGTACGTGTACTGTGGATGAATAACGAAAGCTTCCACATCCCTCGATTCCAATGTTCTGGTTGTTAACTTCTCGGCTTAATAATGCATTTTTGGGGTCTTGGAGTCGTATGGTGAGTTCGGCTTTACGGCCTCTGAACCCTCGACAGTTCCATTGAAGGACTTCAAGAGTCAAGAGGTTTCGCTGGTGTTTTTTATTCGGCAACAGTGGCATATTGGATTGGTGTGGGGGTGGCCATGATTTTAATGGGCTGTGACTGTGCTTGTGAGAAGATTGATTGAAGATAAAGTGGCAATTCGGGCCATTTGGTTTATGACCACGTAGGTAAGCGCCACAAAACACAGAAACAAGAAAGCAGACACATATGGGCGAGACCCGCTGGTTGGGGGTCTCGTTCGGCGTGTGCGTGCAGCTGGTTTGTTGCACTGCATGTGGTGTTGTTGTCGGTCTTGTTTGCTGCCATTTGTGTTGTTGCTGTGATTGTTGCCGGCGTTGCGCATCGACCTGCTGGGATTGCCGTGGTCGTTTGTTCTTTCTTGTCAGTTTCGAGTTCAACCAAAAGCCTGTTTAGCAGCGTCTCCTTGTCTTGCAGTTTCTTTTCGAGGGTTTGTACTAATTGCGCCTTGGTTCGTAGGGAAATCTTAATCGCTTGTAGGTTAGATGCCCTGGCACAGGTGATGCGGCCTGGGTCCACCATGTCATTTTGTTGTTGAAGGGCTTGTCGGTACGACACGGTTTTCCCTCACACGGATGCGTTTGTGTTCGGCTGCGTTAGAGTAGGAAACTGGTCGAGGCTTTGTAGCAGTGTGAAGCTGTTATTGTAGGGGCAACCACCTCCTGGCATTCCACGGTAGGTGACGTTCATAGCAGTACATCTATCATGCGGCTGTTCGGTATTTTCTTTGCTGGTATAGGAGCGCTCGCTCTTGTTTCTGCTCGGATATCAGGATTCCTTTTACTCGGGCAGTTGGCGTCAAGCGCTGCGTACCCCGTTTTACGGTGATTTAGGCAGTACATATCTCCGCAATTTGTTTCGTTGGAATGGGTATCGCCCAGGGTTGGGCAGAAATACTCAAAAATGTATTTGGAAATGCAAATACTGGGATACATTAAAATAGTAGCTAAAATACTGATACTGAAATATATCTGTAAAAGTGTATCGCGATACGTATCGGAAATACATTTTAAGTAGAGGCAAGAAGTCTTTGGAAATACAAATACAGGAATACATTTTAGGAAGGGCAGAAATACAAATACAGAAATACTTATACTGCAATACATTTTTCTAATTAGTTTGAGACGCCAAATGAGATGAAGTTTGAATTTGGAAGTGGAAGTTTTTGATCCCGAAATTACTTTCCCGTAGGCTTGGCACTTTGCCTTCAAGGTACTGATTTCGGACGACGAGGAGTCTTCAATAGGCTAAAAAAACGTGCCATCAAGGACTGACCGCGGTCCCTTCCCTTACATCCTGTCTCTCTGACGAGGAATGCGAAAAGACTTCGACCTCTAAATAAATTCTGTCATCCTAAATTCCATTAAAACGTCACCACGCCCCTGTCCAATAAGGACGCCCCTGTCAACATTGATCACATGACGTCACGGTGGAATGAACTGGTATTCTTGATCTGCAGCTGTAGCCATGAACATGAAACTTTACCACGCTGCTGTATGAAAGGACAATAAGTAGTTTCGTTGTAAGTTACCTCGTTGAAGATTGTGCAGGCAGTGTCATTTGGAATTTTTGAGAATAGTGGACCACCTGAAGCATCCTGGAACACATGTCTTATCTTCTGTTACGGTTGAGAAAACGATACGGTGGCATCCCTGTTGTGAAGGTCCTTCCTGCCGACCCTCCGCCACCGACGCATGGATTGCAGTCCTCAAGTTTTGCCTAGCATCATCCAAACAGAGACCTCGTGGATTGCGACCTGATCTTGCCGGCACAGGTGCGAGCTCTCCGAGAAACGGCGCGCTCAAGACGAGCCGCAGGTGTACGAAGTCTGGGTCGGCACAGCGAGGCCACGTCTGGCCTCCTTACCATGGGTTTCGGATCACCAGAGCAACGTGTCACGTTCACGTCGACTGATGACATACCCTTGAGTCGTGCAATATTACGGGCGCAGCCGCAGACGCATTCGAATATGTGTTGAACTTCACTGCGTGAGTCATCCTACTATTTCAAGTCAACCACCGCCAGGCTCGTGCTGCAACGCACTGTGACTCAGCTTTGCCGGCTGGGTGTACTGTGTACGCTAAGGCAAGCGAGACGGTTAGCAGCGGGCATTGGATGTCAGGAAACAATGACTCAAGAAATCCCTACCTAAGGACCTGCGGCAGAAGATGCTCTGACTCCACTCCTCGTACGCCACCCGGTTCGAGTCCCCGACTACGCAACACTTTTCAGAAGAGAGGAGAGGACGCATAGAAAAATAGTTTGGAGAATCGGAAGGAACGTTGGTCAGCATGGTAACAATGCCCCAGCATCTCCTTGACCCTGATGCCCTCAGAAGTACAAAAACAAAAAGACGTTCGGATTTGTATTTTGGGAGGAGGAGAGGGGGGGGAGGCGAGTATTTCTCAAGAAATGTAACGAAATACATTTCATCCTGATTGTATCGCGATACAAAGAAACGTTCCAAATGTATTTCGATACAGGAATACAGATACCGGTGAAAAAAATGTATCGCGATACAGAAATACAGATACGAAATGTATTTCTGAAATACTATCGCGATACATTTGTATCGCGATACTGCCCAACCCTGGTATCGCCAGATTTCCTGCATCTTTGTTGCCCGATGCAGACTGCTGCCTTGTGTCCTTGACCGTGACACGCAAGATTGTCGAATGTTAGAAGGAAGGAGCAATCCCTTCCGAGTGGTCTTGCGTTTATGACATTATGGTAATCTGAGTTCGAGTTATCAAAACATGCTTCAGCCGTTATAAGAAGATGCCTGTCCTCGAGGCACGAAGCCCGTGATTAATCTCTAGGCCATAACGTTCATGACAAAACCGCAGAGACTGCAGGCAAAAACGACACAAACACCCAAAGGTCTCGAAAGAAACACTAGAACGTATTATACCTGCTGTCTCGGGGTTTTTGTCATGTTTAACCTAAACAACCTTGTTTTCGCACTTACATTCACTTCATCATAACGTCCTCCTCTTGTCCATTGTCGAGTTGGAGCATTTTTACCTGCAGCATGTTATCTACGTGACTTGCCCAATATAATGTGAGGGCAATGGTATTGTTCTTGTGGTGGTCCGTGTAGCTGATTCTGTCGTGGTTGCACGGAAAAGCGAAATGCCGCTTCAGATAATTCAGTAAGTTCACTGGTTGTGTATTCGTTATCTTGATCTGGGTCTTTGGTTTGATGACTACCACGCACTAGGGCAGATCAAATCTGGAAATTGGTGTTCCTGTTATGTTGTACTGCAGCGAAGGCTAGAAGCGCGAGCTCATAGCGTTGGCAGCCGCTCTTAAGTCACGAGAGCTTGTGCCGCCGAGATGTGCCCCAGAGAAAGGAGCTCGCGCTTGTAGCCTTTCCTGCGGTACATCATAAGCCGAAACAGAGTATAGTGGGTTCGGATTTTTTATTCTGGAAGGTGGTCCCTCCTCTTTTGGGTCATCAAAATCTTGTCAATTGGTAATTGCTTTATCGCTCTGCTTGGGTATTTTCGGCGTCGCCTTGGTCGAGTGTATCACCTTCCTGATTGTGCGCAGCTACCCTTCGGTCGTCGACGATGCTTTCAGCAACCTTGTTCTTCTCTTCGTCTATACTTCGTTTCAGCTTAGGTCAAGACGCAGCCGAAGTAACAATTTCGTGGAACCAATCAAGCAGCTTGAAAAGCGCAAGTCATTTGGCCTTTTTTTGTATGATTGGTTCAGCGATAATAGAGCGCGTACAGAAACGTGACGTTCTACCATGATCGTGCGCTTTTGACGCTGTCTGATTGGTCCCTTTAGGTCGTAGCGACGGCTGCGTCTGGACTTAAGCTGAAACCAGTATAATACCGGGATTCCCCTGAAATCAATGCCGAGATCGCCATGGATAAGCTGGATCCGGAGTGTAGGTCGATGCACCGACGGCTGCCGCCGGGTGCCCGAAGAATCAAGAATTTAAAAATAACCTGATGTGGGGCTTGTCTTTGACGTAACTTGCCGATAATAATAAAATGAACGTAGCTCATAATAGAGAGTTTTAGTAGATCGTTCCGATATCGATACCCCGATAACGATACTATATATGTAAGCGCAAAGGCGGAGGCAGAGTATCGGGTATCGCTATCAGTCATCGGACGATCTACTAAAACTCTCTATTGTTCCGCTCTTCTCGGTGTCTTTTCTTCTGTCTTATTATCCACATTTTCCACCAACTCCATAGTATTCGAATGAATGCTAACTAAATAAATTACTTCATTGAAACGTGCCCATCCTACATAATTACGGCTCTACGATTCTCAACAATTCTGTTCCCCAACTTGTGGGCAACCAGGTGATCCAAAGCGTTGGACCAGGTTGCCTACGTGTTATTTCGACTGTAATCATATCCACCGTGATTTGACCAAGTGCAATTGGTCACGTGAGCGGCGTTCCGCGGCTGATAAAGGCCGGTGCAGCGTAAGCAAAAGGGCGTTTTTGGTCGCGGCGCTTAAGGATAACAGTGAATAAATTACTACGTGTTGACAAACCAGCGGGTTTTATCGTTGTCCGAGACCGGCAGCAGCGAGGGCAACCCTACAAAATATATAATCTCAAATTTAAGATTGTGCTACACTAGCAATTCCGACAGCCTCCAAAATTACTTCGTCATGTAAGAACAGTCCTTTCATGTTACCAAAAAATATATTCGATTTCAATGACAATTAGCCCCGGTCAAAAAGTAATACATTATATTACTCCGTTACCGAACTCCAAAAATAATTTGACATTTCCTCAAAAAGTAACTTTTCCGATTACCTTGCGAGGCCTTGTTATTGTTGTGGCTTCGTTGAGTGAGCAGTCTCAATATTAAGGGTGTAACGATGAGGACGGAAGAGATGGTGCAACCGACTCCGAGGATAGGTGAAAACGTTCTGTTTATTCTCTCGCAACATCGGGCTCGTATCGACGAGTAACGTCGTCATCCTTTATCGGCGGCGAGGCAGGATATGGACCACCACAAAGTGCTCCGAAATTCTCAAACTGCTTTAGTTCCTACCATGAAGGCAATAATTATCTAGCGTCTGTTTGAAGCGCGTGTGGGCAGCTTTTGCTATGCATTTAATATTTCTCTCAGCGCCCCTTCACAATATCTCCCAATGTGTTTTTCTGTAATTCTCTGATGTCTGTTCTATGTTGTTGCTAAATGAAAGATGTCCTGTTCCCGTCCTCGTCCTCGCTGTTTTTATACTTTCAAGTTTATATATATTTTTCCTAACGTTGTTCGCTGACTTTAACCATGTATAGCGTATATGCTTAGGCCAGTCCCGCTACGAACCCAAGCACACGCACAGTGCCTCCGAAGGCACGTACCTGCGATAGTTGTTTGATGAAAACTAGGTTGGTTGATGTGGTTTTAGAGAGCTAAGGCTGAACTCCATGGGACGAATATGCTGCGAAAAACCGACGAATTTCGCCCGGCGGCTTTTGCTCTGCGCGTGGAATCAACACAGTGGCTGCTACGTCGCGCGCAAAGCGAGCGTGCCGTCGGGTGGCGTTCGCCAGTTATTCGTCACATAATTCGTTCCATGGGGTTCAGCCTTTATCGTAGATCGTTTTCGCCGCTACAATACCTGGAACTCTACAGTTAAGGCCATAGGCGCGCAGGCGGAGCAGCGGCTTTTTGTTGCGGAAGGCTTAGCGGAGGGGGAAACGCGGCCTACGAAAACTCCCTATTTCTCTAAACATCTCGGTGAACGCAGAACCTATCGCACTCATAAAAATAGAGGAGCTCGACGAGCTGCGCTCGTTGATCACTCCGAAGACGCCGGCAGCAATGTTTGTTATCGTTTGAAACTTAAGGGGAAAGGCAATCTCGGGATATTCTTGAAAACAGTAATGACCCTATCTAGATTATTTGTTTGTCAAACATAAACATATTGTCGATTTAGATACTGTTACAGCACGGAGGTGCAACTTTACAACCATCATTTCACAAGTCAATCATCCCTCCAACCAATGAGAGCCAAGAAAAGGTGCATAGCTTTGTCAACACCAAGCGGGGCCTAGGCTAGCCACGAACAACTTATACTAACGACCACTCCATCTGAGCGCTCCCTATGGAAGAGCCTGCTCCCGGCTGTATGTATGTATGTATGTATATTTACAGCGCAATCTCTTTGCAACGAGAGCCTATACGGTATAGACGCGCCAAAAACTAAAACAAAACAAAAAAATCACTGGTGTCACCGATGAGTCTTCCACCATGTCTCGAGTCGACGCTTAGAGCAGGCTATATGGTTGTGTTCTTCAGTAAAACCGAGTGCTTGCTCGATACGGGATCCCACGATGGGCGCTGGAAGTAGAGCCTTGCACGCGATGAGCAGGTGTTCGATTGTTTCTTCGCACGCTCCACAGACGCTGCACATCATGTCCGTCACGCTGCAGTCGTACTTCTGTCGGTACGGTCTGGTACGTAAAGCACCACCACGGGCCTCCATAAGAAGTCGACTGCCCAGCGTGTTTCCACAGAAAGTCAGGGGCGAGATCTCGGTTTTGAAGGTCGCGTAAAGATGCATGGTAGAATGTTGCTGCATCCCTAACATCCAACGGTCCTTCTCAATAGTCATCACTTGCTCCCGCACTGCACTCACCCATTCCTTTTCAGTTTGGGGTTCGGTGACCAAAGAAAAAATCCCAAACTTTGTGCCAAGACGAGTAACTCGTTTTCTCCACGTCGAGTTGACATTTTTTAGGTGAATGTAGATGAAGAGACGCCTAGCCCAGCGGTCTCCATCCATGTACCTGAGACGCGTGTAATATTTTAGCTTGCTTCGGGCCTCTCGAGCCTCAAATGAAGACCAGCCTAGGTCGCCTTCCACAAGCTCGTTCGCTACCTGTCCATGGCATCCCAATGCCTGACGTCCGACCGCCCTTTGGCGCCGTTCAAGGTATTCGCGGACCTCGCTGGGAACGCAGATGACGGCGTTTCCGAATGTCAGACCTGGCACAGCAACAGCCTTCCAAAGCTCTCGGGTGACAGCATAACGCTCGTAGCTCCAGAGGCTCCGCCTTCGCATTACATTACTTTTTCATACTGAAGATGTCTTGAGGCCCTGATGGTATTCGGCCAGATACTCCTCCGTAGTCGACAGCGTCACCCCGAGATATCTGTAGGGCCGAGTTTTAGCGCCGCCTAATGAGAGGCGTTCTTACCAGTCAGCACGAAAACTCGGTCCTCCTATCCATCTGTTATCCGTGGGTGCGTGCCAGGTGATCGCGCCTTTTGGTTTCAAGCGCGTTTACGCTGTAAAATGTTTTTCTTTATGTAAAGGATACTGAAGGAGTCTAATTCGTTAATTAGTTCGCGTTTTGTTTAGTTTGCGCAGCCAACACGAGACGGTATTGGCTGCGACAGCGCGCCGCCAACACCATAAAGGCCAAAACAACCTGGTGCAGCGCGGAAATACGAAACAAATATACAGAGTTCCAGGCCCCGCCACGAGATGCCGCTGAAACTCGGCCCTCCGGGAGGTGCGTGCCTAGTGCGTGGTGGAGTGTTTCCAAATGGAGTGGTCGTTAGTATAGAGTAGATCATGGGCAGGGCTACCTGCCCCCCCCCCCTTCCTAAATTGCCTGTGACAACGTAGTACATATTGCTACAAAATCTTTTCTTTGGTGAAAATATTTAAAAGCGAATTATTTGTATTATTTAAACCCATAATTTTTTGTTTCTTTTTCAGTGTCCTTTCGAGAATTTAGAGGTTTCTACTTCTCGACTATTCTTAAACCGGAATATTTAAGGAGGGGAAATTTTTACCATCTTGTCTGCTCTTTAAAGACGAAATAATGTCAAATATTAGATCAATCTTCCATACTGATCCAATGAAACTAAGGTTATGAAGCCGCTGAAAGGCAAAATCTTTGGCAGTGCCGGGATGCCGGTGCCACCACAGAAATTTCCCCTCGGGGCTTCGTGGCCTTTTTTCTATATAATCAGTACGGTTCAATTGTCTCATATCTTCGAATATCTTAAGAATATTTAAAATATAAAATCATTCCTCTGAAATTCTTATAGAATAAAAGGGTTTCTCAGGTGGCCTAATTTAGTTTTGTGACTACCGAATCGTTTCTTTTAGCACAAAAGAAGAACAAGAAGAAGAAGATCCGACCATTTGTTTGCCTGGGACAGAATTGAGGTACATTTTTATAGGGGTCATAATTATTTGCCAATGTGGCTACCTTAACCTTCTGTGCGCTAAGAATAATCTTTTCTTTCCAGCAATGAGTGACAGCCCAGGAGAGCGCAGCAACGAGGAAAACAGTACGTGCATTTTCATGCCTACGAGCCGTATGGTGGGGGAGCCAGGGAGCTGGGGAGAGTTTGAAGTATACGCGAAAACGGCCTAAATCTCCCTGCATTTATTACTACTCTTGGTGGTCTTAAATTTAAACGGGATTATAATTGTGTTCGTACCTAGCAGAGGGAAAAATACAAAAAAAGACATAAAATATCATACTTTTTTTTTTTTGCGTTCTTCGCAGCCAATTTTCCAGCTTCCTTTGTCAAAATGTGTACTACGGCCTAGTGGGGCCATCTGCAAGACACCGGTGCAAGGCCGGATTCGAAACTGAATGGCTAGGAAACGACGCGCTCGTAAAGCTTGTCCGACCTGTTCGATTATGGTATTTGGGCACATTAGTCGTATTTCTAGACGTTTGAGTCGCAAGTCTTGTGGATGAGGAAATTCCGTCCGCGTTTAAGGCGGAACCACTAAGTCGTTATCTGCCAGACAGTGCGAACTGCTTCCTGCACCGCGGTTTTACCTGCAAAAGAATGTGACTCCGTTGCGGCACGAGTTTACGAGGCCCGCTATAATGTCGCGTTACTATAAGCAGGGTTACAGGTTTTAGGTGAGCTAGTTATTACATATTGGTGGCTACCACTACCATTCGCATTATTTCATCCTCCACATTAGACTGATTGACCGATTCATTCATCGACTTATTTTCACCAATTAGTCGGCTACATGTTTTAGCTGGTGTACAGCCTAGCTGCTTCTGACCTAAACATATATATATATATATATATATATATATATATATATATATATATATGTTGTTATACTTTATTAAGAAGGATGGCGTGACGGCCTGGAGGTGATACGGTATATATATATATATATATATATATTTGTTTATATATATATATATATATATATATATATTGCCTCACAAGTCAGCGTAACAGTCATTAGAACGTGTTAGCAAAGCGTTGCCATAATACCGTTACAATAGCCGAGAACTTTACGATGCACGCGAAAGCCGTCGGTGGAGTATTAGGTATCGTTATAGAGTTATCAGAAAGATATATTAAATTCCTTGTTCTGCGCCTGAACCGTGCCGTACTACCAATAAACAGCTGCGGCATTGGCTATCGCAATAGCTGTGTTTTTTGTTGGATGGGCATATGCATGCTCTTCGCGGGATAGCATATGTGTTCATGAAGAGTCTCAAATACCTTTATTCGCCCCATCAAACTGGTCTTGTCCAGAAGACAGTTGCATTGCCCAAAACATAGGCGATCTCAAGAGCAATGTGAATGCTGAATTATAGTTCAAATATTGTATCTAATCGGGGACGATCACCTTCCCAGGTTCGGACGTCGACCAGGAATTGAACTCAGAAGGCAAGCTATTTGATCGTAAGGCATCATATACGAGAGAAGGTATGGAATTAAGCCACTTGCCATTACGCCAATAAGACAAATCGCTACTTTTCTTATTAAAACATCTGAAAGCAAACATTAAAAAGCCTCTGAAAAGAAAAAAATGTTTTTTTTTCTAAACTGTTTAAGAGTGGGACACGCGTTTCAACAAAAATAATTTTACGCGAAAAAAATAATTTTTAGAGCGATACTGATGGCGCGAGACTCAATTTAGTCGCGGTAGTCACCTCCCCTTTCCACTTGCTTTCTCGCTCGGCATTTCGGGCGCGTGGAGGAGAGGTGGATCGGCTTGGCTATCACGTTGAGGTGGAGAGAGTGTATGACCATATCATTGAGGTGTATGACCATTCCGTGATGTCATGGACTTTGCGCACAGAATTTAAAATAAATCTCGCGCCGTCAATTATGCTCTAAACGTTTTTTTTTTCGCGAAATATTGATTCTTTGACACCCGTGTCCCAACGAGACTCTTTAAAAAACCTTTTTTTTCAGAGGCCCTTTAATTTATGATCACCACACTAATGTGTGGCGTTCATGAATGCTGTAAAAGGCTTCTAACATGCACAATATAGCTCCCGGGCGCTTTGTTGTGTCTAATACACGAACTGTCATATCCCAGAAACTCAAGGGTAAGTACAATCTTGATTTAATACCTCCTTTCTATAGACTGCCTTTGCCTGCCTTTAAATATAAAAGTATAAAGCATACCGGTTCGGAGAACTAATTGGGGCTTAAGAATTTTTACTTTCAAGTATATAAAAACCCGAAATAGCATATTACTCTGCAGATCAGCTAGCAATGAGGCTATTTTAGTAGGCCGATCTGAACACCAATGTACAGCAGAAGGTCGTGACATATTTAGCTACAACTAAAATTATTTTTATTGCCTTTATTTTTCAAATGAAACGTGCACCCACTATCAGCCAAACACAAGTGATTGTGTGACATTCGTCTTGGTTTCTTACATACTTGAACGCTATGAACTTTAGGAGCCCCACCATATGTTATCACTTCGTAAACTATCGATTCGTTATCCAACACAATTTCACAAAATATTTATACCTGTTACAAAAATAACCGCGACATTCGTAAACTATCAGGACGTTTTTCGATTAATCATTATAAATTTCACCTTGTAGGCCCAATGTCCCCCAGGTACTTGGCATCGCAGCAGTGGGTTTGCTGGCTTTCATGTTGGTCGTGATGTTCTTCCATACCCGAGGATCATGTATGTGGTCTTGCCTAGTAATTAGAAAACATATCTCACCCTTGACGCACCATCGACTTTCCGGAGGTAGTTATTATTTATCTTCTTGGAATGCGTGAAATCATGAAAACAAACTTAACAGTAATAAGATGACAATAGCTTTGTCTCGTAAAAGCCTGCCCTACGGTATGAAATGCAGTTACTCAGAT
>JAZHYW010015133.1:0-38238 GCA_037355805.1 Ixodes ricinus
AGTTACTTACCGGCGTTTGCGGAAGTCGTCACACCGTGGAGCACAAGCGTTGGCAGACGCAGCGTCTCCCAGCTCGGTCGCCAACGGTGACTGCGAACACGGTATTTCGTAAGGAAGATATCAAAATATCCGCTAAAGCAGCGCAAACGTAAAAGCTGAAGGTTCGAATCCTCCTGAACAAAGCGACCATTCAACCACCCAAAGATCAGCCTGCTAACTCTGGAAAAAGGTCCACTTATTTCCATACGCATTAGCTGCCTGCTGGCGGCGAACGTAGAGCAGACCCTCGGGGTCCTATAACTCATCAGAGCATTTCGCGAACTTCAACAATCCGCGAACTTGCACAGAAAGATATTCGCGTTCCTTTCAAAGCTTTCTTTGCATAGCACAGATGTTGACCTCGCGGCCTCGCGTCGGCAATGCTGCGGCTTCGACCCAGATCTTCCGACTTCGCAAGTGCGGCACGGCAAAGAATACGAAAACTGCGCCACCACAGATGCCGAAATTTTGACAGAGAGCTAATGTAGCGTAATACGATGAATTGCTTTTTTTATAGGGTATTTAGAATAGCTCAGGTGGTTACAATTAAGTATATGTTTATATTGCTGCGGTTTCCAGTCTTCGCGGTGCCATGTGACTGCTTTCTTCTTTCTCTCGTGTTCTGTCGCTCTTTCCCGATCTTATGCGGGATTGAGTGTCCTTTCTGGTTGCCTCCTCCTCACCCACCTTTGTCCCCTGCATTCAGCAAACTCCAGCAGGCTGATTACCGTAAACGATGATCTTGCGCGGTCTTTAAGAGTCTATTTTCTTTTTTTAAACGATACCGACAAGTATTATTATATTAGTAACAATAAAATGTCACTACCAATAATAATGTATGTATACAAAAAGTACAAATCAATCTTAAGTTTAACGCTTCGCTTTAGGTTCTTTTTGTGTGAACCGAAAACTAACTCACGACAACGTTTATCCGTTATATTATTTATTTACGTAATCTTATTATTACCTTTATGATGGACCGTCGTTTGTGTATGCGTGTGTGCGTCTGTCCGGCCATGCGTGCTCTGCGCGCGGGCATGCGTTTTATTGCGTGTGAATACGTGTACGTGCGTGCGCGCGCGCGTGTATGTATGTGCCTGCGCGCGCGCAAGCGTCTGTTTGTGCTTTCTATTGAACTGCACTTATTAGGAATGATGGATATTCCTGGACAGTTATACATATAAACTTATTTATTATTGATATTTATTATTATTATTAATATTATTGATACGATTATTATTATTATTATTATTATTATTACTATTATTATTATTATTATTATTATTATTATTATTATTATTATTATTGAAGCATTGGCCCTGAGTTTTAGACTCGGGACCTTGAAATCCCTATGGGCGGGTAAAAGAAAATGTGTTGGTTCCTGACTTTAGGCACGAGACCTAGACTTTCTATAGCTGGCTGTAGCCGTTGCTCGTTCTAAGGCCATTTTGACTATAAGGTGACCGTATTACACCACGGCGGCTTCTGACCATTTTGTACGGATGTCTCGGACTGGTATATTATGGGTTCCTGCCTCTTTATGTGTGCAGGTTATTGCATGTAATCTTGTTCTCAATGAATATTTTACCTAGGATTGACATGTGAATTAATGTGACAGGTTCTAGCAGCGTCATGAATATTTGTGAAAATATTTACTTTATTTTTATTTCATGTTATGCTGTCAGATATAAACTCGAGGCTAACTGATTTTCTTACTGTGCACTTCCAATAGCCGAAATATTTGCTTAAAAATGCTAGTGTTGACATTTTCTCCATAGTTTTCAATTTTACGAACGGAGTAACATGCAAAAGAAAATTAAATATGAACTCATATATAAAATTTAGTTTGCAAACATAACACCTGTATGCAAAAGGCACTTTATTATCAATATTTGCGTAAAATTTACAGCTGACGCCAAAAAATGGGTATATGCGTGTACTGCTATTATGAGAAATCTAACCTACTTTTACATTGTAAAGGCTGTGTAAACTTTCTGACCTTTTCGTATCTGTTTGGCACCCTCTTCACCTTATACATGGAAGGTGTAACATAACAACACCCCCTTTCGGTAAAATTAGTGTAATACTAGATTTTAAGATAAAGTGTAGCCGAGGGTGTAAGTTGCTGCAACGCATGTTACTCCTCAAGTATTGTGAAAACTTGTACTGTGTACCGCCGGTACGGGTTGACTCGAATCGCAAGTAGAAGCGGATGCATTCATCGACAAAATAGAAAATCGCACGACAAATTTACCACCTCAATATTTTCGCTCGACATTCAATCGGCTGCAACCTGCATATCGACTGAATATCAAAAAGACACATGTGCATTGTTGTACAACATAACGATAAGCCGAAAAAACGCTGGTCGAGAAGGTTCATCCTTCTGCAGGAAATCAAAGCAGCTTGATTTTTTACTGATACAACGTCTTTGTCGCTGTAACTCCGTCGATACAGCTTGCAGCAGATGAGCGTAATTTTTAGTGTCTACAAATATTACGGTAAAAATGTCGTTATTGGAGCCACTGGCGCATCAAAGAGATTAAAAGTAATGTTGGAATGAACGGCTGCTTTGCGGCTGTTGAATAAAAGTTAAAACCGTAAAAAATGAACGGGTATAAATGATGGCGGTACTTGAAAATCCTTGCCCAATGTCTTGTTTACGTATGAGAAAATGTCCGCATGCGGGTTGTCATTTGAAAAGATATGCCTGCATACATACACATATTGCCGCTCTTTCTCGAGCATTGTTTTTGTAAATCCTTCTGAAGCGACGACTCCAGTTTTCTCTGCATAAATTCAATGACGATAAGGCCTCTACATGGATTCCTCATTATTATGTATCATCAGATAGTCTGAAGAGCTTGGCTCTATGTCTCTTCGAAGGTTGCAAAACCTCAACCAAGTCGTCATTGACGTCGAGATGACCGGCCACAATCAGCTCTTTCCGAACTTTGCAACTGAATATCTCTGCGCACAAACAAATAGAACAAGACGCGATCCGAGCCACGAAGAGCAGGACTAGCTCATTTGCTCTGGCAGAAGCTCCCAGCCGCAGCATTCCCTTCGCTGACCAATGCTTGTTGAAATGAGATCGCTCTCCAAGCTAGCATGGCACCCGGGCAAATTGTTCGTTGTACCTAAATGGGCACGCATGGTGAAAGGTTGGATATCTAAAACTTATTAAAGATGTCCCGAACTAGGTAGCCTACTTGAGCAACATGAGAGCCGTAAACCACCGCTAAGGTACGCGCAGGTGTTTGTAAACGGGCGGGAAGACAGACAGAGGAGCTTGTTTTCGAATCTCCTAGAAGTGCTGTTACGCTTCAGCATGTCCCGTGAGAAAGTACAAACGTGCAAGCGCTCTGTGCGAAATAGCAAAAAGGTATTTCTAAGCTTTTATACAGCTGAGAGGATTGCACAAAGCAAACAAGAACAGGGGGTAATTCTTGGTTACATTGCCCTTAGTTACATTGCCCTTAGCTTAGTTACAGCTGGAAAAATAAGTCCCACGAAATTCTGCCCCGCAGACGCCTCTCATTGGCGGTGGCAATCAGTTCATCGAAGGAGTGTATCATTGACGATATTGTTTTACAAACAGCTATGATTAGCCTTTTTTTTTGTTTGGTAGTGAGAAGTCAGCTTCAGATTGTGGCCGCAAATTTCTTGTAGGGTTGGGCCACGCGGGTTAACATTTCTGTATTGAGCCGTCGCAGAATGTCGCCGCGAAGCCGCGGGGACAGGGCTGCCGGCCCAGTGATCGATCTCACCCGCAAAATATGTCCCTGGACGCTGTGCGATTTGCGTAGGCCGATCGTGTCTCGTGGTAGGATCAGCGTCGACTACAAGTGTCCATGAGAACGTGATAAGGCACGGCACGAGTCACCTGCCTGAAAGGCGATGAACTTGGACGAACATGCACGGGACGATCAACTGTTGGTCGAGCATTCATGCGGATAGTAGGTCGCATGGCCTCATCGTCATGCTCATTGGGAGGCGCCTGCGGGTAGAAGCTTTCAGGGGAAACTAGGCTGTCCTCTGCTGCAGGGAGAATAGACTGCTTGCCTGATTCCTTCTCTTTTTCCCTTCTCTTCCGAAGCATGACACGTATGACAGCGTGTGCAGCTCGCCGGACCAATCAGAGCCGGAGACTTCAGTGCACTAACCATGAACTCCGCGGACTCTGGGCGCGGGTAACGTCGGGGAGCGCGATCGTCAATAATGGGTCTCCGCGGATCGGCTCGCACGGTAACACGTCCCAGACGATGCCTGCCTCGTGGCCTAGTTGCTTGTGTGCTATACTACGGACCCACGGGGCTGCCCGTCGATTTCGTCCGCGGCAACGTACACCTAAGGCTGCCAGTCATTCGAAGAGTCGTACGCGTCTGTTGAAAGCAGCAAGCGATTTCTTCAAAGAAGCCTGCGAACTTGTTAGCGATCGGGTGTACCGTGTTACGCTGCGGCGAATGACGGCAGCGCCGTGGGTCCGTTAATGCTGGCACCATCGACGTGGCAGGCATCGTGCGTCTCGTTTGCGTGGTCGATCGGCAGCGCACTGACATGTATCGCCCGGAACGACATGCCGCTGCAAAGTCCGCGAAGTCCAGTGGTTAGTGCTCTGAACCCGACTTAGCCGGAAACGAGTGACCGCCGTTTTGCCATGCTCATCCCCAGAAGAAGGATTTAGAAGAATCAGGCAGCTATTGCTCTCTCTGAGCAAGGGGGTTGCGCTCGCAAATCCTTACCCGCAGGGCGTCCGCTACAATGAGCTGGCAGGAAACCATGCGAACTGCTCCTCTTGAAAAGTTCGACCCAAAGTTGATAGTGCAGTGGATGTTCTCCGCGGCCTTTCATGGATACATGTTTCGCAGGTGCCGTGCTCGTGCGCTTATCGCTTTCTCTTGGAGACTTGTAGTCGACGTGATCCTACCAGGCGACACAATCGGCCCGCAAACTAGCCTGGACGTCTACTCTGCCCCTGTCAGCCACCGAGTGGGCAGGACAGCTCCGTACTTCCAAGCGGGCTCTCGAGCCCAATAATGGCCCCAAAAACGGGAAGCCACAGAAGATCTAAATTTCGCGCCATATAGTCCACATTATCATATAAAATGAAGAATTAACCGTGACTGCGTTGACCGCGACTGCGTTGACTGCACCACATTCGAGTCTGCTAAGAATTTGAGCGTGGGAGTCTCGAGCAGCGATTGGCGTTTGCTGCTGATGCGGGACGCTGCTTTATTGTTGAAAATCCTTTGCTGTGCGAACGCGAAAACGTTCTCGTGCTAGGCGTACTCTACGCAGCAGCGCCTGTCAGCAACGGCCCGCGTAGCATCACAACCTTTCTTGGCGCCTGTTGGCAGTCTACGAGCGCCGGCAGTTCATCGTTGCGACTTGAATGTGAGCATTTAGTTCACTCTAGTACACCGAGCCTCACTGGCGTCAATCACCTCTGATAGCGTCCAAGAGCGTCACAGCGCTTGCCGCCACCCGCCAGCAACCCCGTTGCCAAGAGCAAAACGCAGCGATCTGCCACATCTAGGTCGCCTTGTTAATTTTCCTTTTCTTTAACGTGATAGTTCAATTTTGAACGTTTTTGTCGCTGGTTCTAGCCGAAACTATTGCTTTCGTTGGCTCAAGAAATATTTACCTAGCACCTATTTAAAACGTTATTGACACTGGCAAGCTTAATGAATATATGAGAGACGTCATGGTGTAAAACCTCAAAAACAAAATCACAACATCTCCACGTGGTGAATGATGTTGATTGGGGCGAGATACTGATTTTATTGTTCATAGTAGTGCTGCTGGTTACGAGTATCTTTTATTGCTCGTAGATAGTGCTGAGTTCGGGTTGCGTTCGACTTCATTATTACTGCTTTATGGTTGGTGAAATGCAGAGCCAGTGGTTCTTCTGAGTGGATCAGCTGGATCCGCTAGAAGCCGTGGAACGCACCTCCACCGCTTAAGTCAACAGTCCATGTCAAGAGAAGATGTGGTATGGAACGTGGTGTATACGCATTTGAGCGTTTGACCGCAGCGCCCTCTCGTCTATAAACGTTAAGCCGACGCGTGGAAGGTTTAACGCGCGATTATGTACTGCATATGACCGCTGCGCCCTCTGCTGTATGGGCGATCGAGCTGGCTGGCCTGGCAACGTTTCATGCATGGCATCCTCGGTATTGCTGATCTTGAAAGTCTCAAGCCCCTACATCGTCCGCAGTCACGGCGAGCGGACGTACTGCGCTAAAGTCGACCGGGTCACTACCTGGTTTGAATCCTGTCTGACTGCGCAAAGCATTGTTTTTAGGGCGTGATGGGATGGCCGAGCGATGTGAGCACGGACGCCGGGCGAATGGACCAGGCTGGGCCCTAAGGAGCTTTGCCCCACAAAGCCCGAAATGTTCAATCTACATCTGATCCCGGCACGGAGCTGACCAGGGCAGCGCGTGGCTAGCGTGGCGGTGTACTAAGCTGGGTGCATTGTTGCACACCTGCCAGGGTTTGAGGTAGAAGGAGGGGGCTCATGGTCGGTGTAACAAATCACTGGCTGGGCAACGGAGGTTGGTCTTTCGAAAAAAGGGTGCATGCAGCGCCCGATGCACCCGACTACGGCTCTGTTTTCTTGGGAATGCAGTCCGGGGTGGCTATGTGGTAGCACTCTGGCGAGAAAAATCGCGGATGCTGGTATTGGCGCTAAAGGTGCGCGCGACAGCTTCTGGAGGCGATATTGTTAGCGCGAAAGGGATGACATCGGCGCTGTTTTCGCATTTTATTTTCAAAGACCAACGGCGGCACAAATATTTTGCGCAGCACGTCTTCTGCCGCCATGTCCTGAACATATCGCACGACAGGTGCTAAGTTGAACGGCAATCCCAGCCTACTCGAGTCTAACGAAAAAAACTGAAAATGGTGATCGTTTGCTTGCGCTGACTGCGTTCGTGCCGACGCGCGCCTGCAATTCTGCCAACTCACTCGCTGATGATGCTTTCCTCGCTGCCGCGTCCGTCAGCACCCGGTTTCGTCAACGCGATGAAGAGTTCAGATTATGGGAATCCCTGCGGCGAAACTGGATATCAGCCCCGCTGCCCAATGCGCCACGCGTGCCGGCCATGCAGTTATGTCTTCGGCGGCCAAGCCGAAGATCAGCACTGCCAGCCAGCCATGTGGCAAATTCCAGGCTCGATCTGGTGGCCAGACTGAAAATCAGTTACACTTCCGGCCGAACGCCTGCGGGCTGATGTTTGTGTCCCCGGCGGCCACGAAGTTGAAAATCAGCACTTCTGGCCAAACACTTGCACGGCGGTGTTTGCTGTCGGCGGCTGGCGCAAGCTCAACGCTGACCGGACTTTGTGCGGTATGTTGGCCGACCGGACTGAAAATCAACGCTTCGGTAACCGCGCGTTCATGTTGCGCAATAACAGGCGGCGAAGCTGGAAAATCAGCACTTCTGGCCAAACGCTCGCCGGCCGTGGTATATGTCCCCGGCGGCCAGCTGAAAATCAACACTTTGGCCGAGCACTTGCCGGCCGTGATTTATGTTCACGGCGGCCAACTGAAAAATCAGCACTGCTGGCCAAACACTTGCCAGCGCGTTTATATCTACGGCGGCAAGTTGAAAATCAACACTTCTGGCCAGGCGCTTGCCGGCAGTGTTTATGTCTCCGGCGGCCAAGCTAAAGCAACTGGTTGTGGCCGGACTCTTGCCGGCACTTGTTTATGTCTCCGGTGGCCAGAACTAAGTGGCCAGCTGTCCAGACACTGGCCAACCGTCGGCCGATCGAAAGTCACTTTATTGGTATGATTGTGATCCGTGTTTGAATGCTGTCATTTAGTTTTCCGGAGCTTTTGTTTGATCCTCCACTGGCTTGCCTCACTTGTTTTATGGCGTCGTTAAACAGGCTAGAAGGAAACCTTTCTTAAAGGGGTATCTGCAGAAATATTCTTCCGCCTGACGGAAAGTCCTCCTCCTCTTTTTACCCTTTCCCCTTGTCCAACTGCATGGCGAGACGGGGGGGGGGGGCTCACCCATTTGAGCTGTCAAAGTTGTTCGGCTGTAGCCCGTGGCAAAAGTAAAAAGCTCACTGGAAAGCTGCGATGCATCCCCATACCAATTGAACATACATTTTCATACTTATCTTCCATTTCTCAAATAAGGAGTGCAGAGCGTATGCGCGATGATGTGGTGGTTTCAATATGTAAGGATGATTTGCATGTTCATAAAACGTTCAGCATCCTCAAAACGCCAGCCTATCAGGCTCAAACCTGCCTCAAATGGGGAACGATGGAAACGATAAATGTGTACCAGGCCAAGGCATCTTAGCGGATATTTGTGTTCGTGCAGTGCGCTCAGATTATTGTGTGCCTAACTCGCAGGATATGATAGATAACGAAATGTAGATGCAATTTATATTTACACATTCTGACAACCACATGAGTTGAAAGGGCAGCAAGGGGATGAAATTTATGTTTGCGGATCCTAAGAACCACATGAGTTGAAAGAGTAGTTTCCTCTTCTATCAGCTTGTACGCTGACGATTGTGTCATTTGATAAAGAAATTATTAACGATTCTGACATTTCTGTTCTTCAAACTGATATAAACAATGTCACACAATGGTGCCTCAGAATGGCATATGGAACTCAACACATCTAAATGTAGATCTATGAGAGTGTCCAGGCATAATAACACTTGTCCATCCTACAACATCATTAACTCCCCCTACTTTCTGTTACTTCCTATAAATATCTTGGTGTGCATCTAACCAATGACCTTTCCTGGAATTCACATGTCGAATATGTCACTAATAGCGCTAATCGCTTACTAGGTTACCTCAAAAGAAACCTTTCGCTTTACTCCTGTTTCATTAAAGCTTCTAATCTATAAGACTTTAGTCCGTACTAAACTGGAATATGCGGCCTCTATCTGGGACCCCGGTATCACCCTTTCATCCGCTGTTGAGTCCATACAAAATCGTTCCGCTCGTTTCATCCTCTCGAACTATCATCGCACATCCAGCGTCACATCTATGAAAGCATCCCTTTCCTTGCCTAACCTCTCTCTTCGCAGGAAAATATCCCGGCTTTGTCTTTTTTCAGAAGATTTTTCACTCTAATCCAACACTTCGTCAAACATTATTCTTAGAACCATCTTACACTTTCGCTACGAACTAATCATGATCTAAAAGTGGGCGTCCCCCAGTGTAACACCTCATCTTTCAATGCCTCCTTTCTCCCTCAGACGTCTATAGATTGGAATCGCCTTCCTGCACCCATAGTCTCGATAACTGATGCTACTGATTTTAAAATTGCCATTACTAAGTTTTTTGATGTTCAATAACTTTTGTTTTATGTCTTGCCTTACGTATCTTTATACTCATATGTTTCCGTTTAGAAAACCCCATTCCTCTCTGTAATGCCTTCGGGCCCTGAGAGAACAATAAATGAAATGAGAATGAAAGGGTGAGTGTCGATATTAGGGAAGTTTTAGTGGATGGTTTTTAGCTGTCCGATAACAGTACTTCACAACGATATATTGCCACGTGCGTCTGCAAGCAAGCATGCCCGTGGTTGAATGGTAATCGTCCTTAACTCCTGCGCAAAGGGCTCGAGGTTAGATGCGTGGGAGCGGACGAGTCTTTTTGTTATTTTTGTAAATGTCGGGTTCTGGTGAATTCGAAAACATTGTTGTTTATTCTAGGTCCGAATGTTCTGTGCGTTGAACCTTCTACGCCGATTATTCCAGAAGCCCACGCGTGTACATAAGGGGCTTCGCGTGGCGAGCCAAAGTCAGTTTCGCACCAGCGCTTGATCCTGCTGTTTCGCCGACATCGATGCCTGTGACGCTAACGTTCTACTTTATTTTGGGCACAAGTTCGCCCCATTAAACGTTTAGTTTCTGCAGTTAACTCACCGCCTCATCCTTTGTCATTCGTGACACTATAAGCTAGGCCTGCTGGGAGCATTCTTTATTAAGCATGTCTATCGGAGCGTAAAACGCCCTATTAAACCCCTATTGGGGAGTTTAGCGTGTTCTGTTATCGTTCAACGTTGCTTGTATCGGTGCTACAGCTCGGGCTGCCACTCCAAATAATTCTTCGGAGCTTTTTTTTTTTTAACATGACACAGGATAGTATATAGACATTTTAAAAACATGGGTACACTGCGCCACAAAGTTTGCACGAACTATCGGCGAGTTTTCTCGTTCGTTTTTTCTTGTGAGAAGTGAATGATGTTTAGAAAACTTGAAGGGGCACTGACACTCCAAAGGTCGTATTTTTTTATTGTCTAAAACGATGCAAATTGTAGTCATTACACGCAAAAAAATATTGCATCGCAAAAAAATATTTTACGCGCGTGCGCGCTTTTTTATTTTTGGCGTTTTTCTCTCTTGCTTCTCACCTCCTCGCTTCTTTTGATTTGTGACGTCAAAAAATCATGAAATTTAGAAGCTTTGTAGGCGACATTTCTATAACTATAAATAACGGCAATCATAAAACATATTTTTGAACTCAATTTCGAACACACTTGAAATACCAAAAATTGGAGTCCGGTGTGATGTCGCCTCCTGGATTATTATCCTCCCTCGGAAAACATGGCGGCGCTCGACGCACATAGCAGAGGATGATCGGTGAGTCGGGGAATCGGACGAAGTGGTCTTTTTTAGGTGCCCGACGACCTCTCAGACTTGGAAAAGCAAATCGTCAAATGGTCAAAACAACTGGGTTTGGAGTCGGTGTATAGTAGTTTCGGTTGCGACTCCTCTTGGGCAGCCTTTCAGACATCAAGCGTCGTCTGCTCGCCGCGATAGGCAGGCGGCACGGCACACACGGAGGAAACCAAACCGGTTTTTTCCGGTAAGCGGGCACCCTTCTCTTAGTTCCTCACCTGCTCGCTTCGGGTCGTGGTCGCGATGGCTAGATTGGAGCGGAGCGGAGGCGTGAAAGAAAGTCGACTCGCAGGACGCCGCAATATTTGACGTCACCGCACTGGCGTGGATCGCGTGGGCACTTCAAATTCGGCATTTGCAAATTGTTTTTTTTACTTCACAAATACTAAATTCCCAAGTTTCGAATTTTGAGAGTAATGTCCGGGCATAATTTTCAATCCTTTCGGATAATAAAAAAAAAAAAGATTTTGATGTGTCAGTGCCCTTTTAATGCGAGTATCCAACCTGAGTGGTAGGATCTTAGAACTATAGGCATTACATAGCTGGGGAAAAAAAGCAAAAAGCACCGATGTCTTGTTCGCTCTAACAGTGTGGCGTAATGTGCGCGTACCGTTACACTCTCAGTGCAAGCAGAGTAAGTCAGTAAATGTATTAGACAAAAAGATGTTTCTTTTTATAGCTGAAATTTGTCATTTCTATACAAGCGATTCGGCAAAGAGTGCTGCTATTCGTCATGAACTTGCATTGCTACAATTTGTTCGTCTACAATAAAATCTTCTTGACCCTTGCGTTAAAATGTCAATTTTATGTTTGCTCTAGCTGTGTCATGCAGAGTAAGAGACAAGTCTATTTCTCGAACATTTGAACAAAACCTCCATTACGCCAGGTATACATTTTGCGTGTACGCTCTTACACTGCTTGTTTAGAGTTATTATCTACGTCAAGCGATTTGACACTCTTTGCAGAATTGCTTGCTATAAATATAACTTTCCAGCTATAGAAAAAACAATTTTCTTTGTACAATGAACTCATTTATTTACTTTGATCATGTGAAGGTATGCATACATTACACGACACTCTTAGCGCGAACACAACATCAGCACTTTTTGCTATTTTTCCCTAGCAATGTAAGTACCGTCTAGCACGAAGATCTACTGCTTAGGTTGGGTACTCACATATAACAGTTTTTTAAACATTATTAACTTCTAAGAAGAAATCAAAAATGGGAAGAAACCGGCTCTAGTTTGTTCGTGCTAACTGCGTGGAGGAGTGTACCTATAATGCTTTAACAATGTCAAATTACAGTCCCGTGACGTGTTAAAAAAAGGGCTGTTTTGCTTTAGTTTCTTGAAGACCCTGAAGAATACTTCGAAGTGGCAGCCCGTGCTATAGACCTTTTCCGCTTTGCTCTCGTTCCTAGCTGCGAACTAGGCATAGCCGGTATAGGCGGCGGAAAAATAATAAAACATTTGAACCTGCATATAGTAAAAAAAATAGAGGGAGACAAAACGAGAGTGGGTTACAGTTACGCTTATTTCCTAAATGCATTCTATTGGCATGGCGACGGCAGAGCAATGTTTTCGCCCATACTGGAAGTGACGATATTTCAAGATGGCGGCGCCCTTGTGAAAAAGGTTTATAGTACCGAAACAAGCAAGGTTGAACGATAACACGACACGCTAAACTCCCTAATAGGTGCTTTAATAGGAGTCTTCGTAGACAGTTTTTCCACCTCCGCTACGCTCTCTGGAACGAAGACGCCACGACTGCGCACGCGCGACACTAGCCTTGCCTGCAGAGTCCGGGATCTCGTAGCGGGTTGCAGAAAACGTTGCGGCACAGCGGAAACAATCTACGAAAACTCCCTAATATTAGGGAGTTTTCGTAAACCGCGTTGCCCCCTCTCCGCTAAGCCCTCCTCAATGAAGAAGTTGCTGCTGCTTCTGCGCGCCGGTAGCCTTGACTGTAGAGTTCCGGGTATCGTAGCGGGTTGCGGAGAGTGTTGCGGGAGGGCAAAAACGACCTACGAAAACTTCCTATTGGGTTTCGCGCTCCAGTAGCCGTGCTCGATAATGAATGCTCACAACAAGGCTAGCTTATATATTGTTGTGGGGGTACGGTTATAGCCGATTCACACGACGTTCCGAATCGCGATTCGGAACGTCTTGTGAATCGCCTCGTCCGCGGGCGCACGGACTGATGAAGTTGAGCGGCTTTGCACTCGCGGATTTTTGGCGGAAGATCAGCTTGAAAAGTGTCTAGTCTGGCAACGGTACAATGCTTTCTTGTTTTTTTCTTTTTTAGTTTTGTTTTGTTTTTGGGCGATTAAATTAAAACAAAAATGGCCCATTGTTGTGTTTTGTGCATTTGCTGGTTCATTTCGTTGCGCGATTCTTAATTCCACGCGTGAAAGAAACTGTAGAAACTTTGTCCGGCTGACGCGACACAGGTTCCGGTACTCCTCCGGGTCCGTGTTAAGAAGTTCCCGTCAAAACTTGTCTAGCACGACGCGATAATTCTTGCACATCCAATCAGCCTTTCATCGAGCAGGACCTTCCTTGTGGTTGTGGTGTACTTGAGTGTTGTGCACGAGTGCGGAGTGCGTGAAGGCATCTTCAAACACCCTCCGCGAGCCCAGAGCTTCGTCGCTACTGCGTCAAACCCTTCTCGAGCAGGACCATGCCTGTGTCACTGTCATGCTTTGGGTTAATGAAGCTAGTGGAGCTTGGCGCGAAGCCTATCACGGTGTTTTGTCTCAATCTGTACGTAACAGCGACATACGATTCTTCATCGCGGTAGCAGAAGTCGATTTCTCTCTTGGGTAACGGTGCCACGGTGCGATGTTGGAGTTTCGTGTCACTGTAGGGTGGCGAACAGGTTCGGGCCGTCCTCGCTGGCGTCTGCTCGTCGTCTCGCTCGTGTGGATGCGCTTGGGAGGCAGACGAACCGCGCACACGTCGTCATGTGATCAATCCGTCCGCGGATCAGCCCGTCGTGTGAATCGGCCATTGTCGGAGAGCTAGAAATGACCCACTAATACTTCCTAATATCGACACCCATCCTTGCTGCCCTTTCAGCTCATGTGGTTGTTGGGATATGTAGATATAAATTTCATCCACATTTCGTTGGCCATCATATCCTACGAATTAGGCACACAACTTGTGCGCGCGCAACGAAAACAGAGATCCGCTAAGATGCCCACGCCTGCTACACATTTATCTTTTCCATCGTTCCCCATTTGACGCAGGTTAGAGCGTGATAGGTGGGCGTTTTGAGGATGCTGGATGTTTTGGAAGCATGTAAATCATTCTTACATATTGAAACCACCACATCATCGCGCATGCGTTCTGCACTCCTTATTTGAGAAACCGAGAATAAGTATGAAAGGTATGTTCAAGTGATGTGGGGACGCATCGCAGGTTTCCAGTAAACGTTTACTTTGCCACAGGCTACAGCCAAACAACTTTGACAGCTCAAATGGGTGACTGCCAGGGCGCAGCCTTCCAGCTTCGTAAAATATCCACCCGGAGGGCTAGGCTTTGCAAGGGACCAAAAATCCTGCTTATCCTAGGCTTATCCTCTCAGAAGAAGCCGGTACAAAAGGGGACCTTCCCCCCGCCTCGCCATACAGTTAGACAAGAGGAAAAGGTAAAAAAAGAGGGCGAGGAGGACTTTCCGCTAGGTGAAAGAATATTTCTCCAGGTCCCCCTTTAAGATGTACTTTGATGTTTATTACATTTACAAGCTGAGCGGTGAGAATTTCTGCGATCCAAAATTTAACTCCAACAACAATAACCACAACAAATGAATTTGCTGTTTTTTTCTAACTTTTATATTTGAGGATACGCGGAATCCGTAAAAATAAGTATGCGCACCCTTCAAGCCCCAAGATTACTCATTCCATATTCATATGATTGTGGTCTGTGTTCGAATGCTGTCATTTAGTATTCCGGAGCTTTTGTTTGGTCCTCCACTTGCTTGCCTCGCTTGTTTTATGGCGTCGTTAAACGGGCTAGAAGGAAACCTTTTCAAGATGTACTCTGGTGTTTATTACTTCTACAAGCTGTAAGCTGAGCGTTCAGAATTTCTGCGATTTGAAATTGAACTACAAGAACAATAACCGCGGCGAATAAGTTGCTCTGTGTTTCTTTTTAATTTTTTTACTTAAGTGTGTCTCACAGGCATTGCCAGCTAGAGCGACAGGAGCAAAACGCATTGCTCCCTATGCGGCATAGAGTTCAGAGCAGTACAAGAGGGAATGGTCTAGGGACGGATATCAGCAACTATACAAAAAAACAAAAAACCCGTTTAGAACACGCAAAAAAAAAGTGTGACTTACTAAAAAATGAGACGTTTAGAACTTCCTGTAATCGCCGAATTAGAGCGCAGCTATTAAGGAGGAGGAGGGGAGGGTACTGTAGGGAGGGATATGCCCTCCTCCTCATCCGTACCCTCCCCTCCTCTCCTCCTCCCATGCCCCTCGGCTCCTCCTCCTTCCTTTCCCCCTACTCCTCTCTTGAGGTATTTCGATTTTGTGATATACCGTGCTAAAGAATCTGAGAAAGGTATATACCGGGTGTTCTTTTTAATTCGAACAGATTTATTTAAAAAACTCCGTAAAAGATGCACTGATACGGTTTGTGCAGGTGAGTTATACGGCCAGGGGGACATATTATAGGGGGCTAATCGTAACGATCAGTCGGCTAATTAATTAAAATTCGTTAATTAACTTTTTAAGTAATGAAAATAGACACATAGTTCCAATTAGAAACTTGCTCAGCGTCATCGAAAACCACTAAATCAGTAATTTTCAGAAAGACTTTGAACGCGTGAGAAGCGTAGTAGTGGACTAAAGTTACCGCTCGTGAAGCAGGTACAAGGCTGGGGCTAGATAAGAGACGGAAAAATTCCGCGGGCGCCTTATCGCAACCGCTAGCTTTGTACGTGCTCCACGAGTGCTAATTTTAGTGCACTACTACGCTTCTCACGCGCTCAAAGTCTTTCTGAAAATTACTGATTTAGTGGTTTCCGATGACGCTGAGCAAGTTTCTAATTGGAACTATATGTCTATTTTCATTAATTAAAAAGTTCATTAACGAATTTTAACTAATTAGCCAACCGATCGTTACGGTTAGCCTCCTATATTATGTCCCCCTGGCCGTATAACTCACCTGCACAAGCCGTATCAGTGCATCTTTTACGGATTTTTTTAAATAAATCTGTTCGAATTAAAGAACACCGGTATATATATATATATATATATATATATATATATATATATATATATATATATATATATATATATTCTGGTATTCTCACTCACTGCTTGTCCAGAGAAAGGAAATGTAGCTCTCACATCTGGAAGCTCTACTCTGTCTAATTTTGCCAGTGCCAGGAAACAGGACAGCAGGATCAAGGCGGGAGAACGAGACAGCGTTGAAGTCAACACCTTGACGAAGCACGTGATACTCTCAATGTCATCCTACTTGCTGTTGGCTCTGTCGAAGACTGCTCGGCATTTTTTATTTCCTCAGCATTAGTCTTGAGCGTGCTCCCCGAGATGGCACAGCAGAACAGCGAGTGCGCATCCCTTGGGGCCAACGGGATGTTTTCCTGCATGACTGGCATGAAGTTCTTTGTCTTGCGCGAAATATTTGGTGAGTGCCGTAGGCGAGAAGATACAAAGCTACCATGAATAAGCCATTGTCGACCCTGGCGGCACACAATTAACCAACTTCGTCTGATGTGCCACGAGGGATGGCCACTTGGAAAACGAGTACACCATGTTTTCATACGTGCCTTCTCTGTGATTTATGAGTGCCGATATCACTTGCCTGCACAATGGGTAGCTGGCATTGCCCCTCCTCCTTCCTCCTTTCCTCCTCCTCCTCCACCACCACTTCCTCTTCCCTCCTCCTCCTCCCCTAATGCGAACGTCCCATAATGCAACGTGCGGGTCACGAGTGAGACCCGTGCATTGCATTATGAGACGTTTCACATAATACACCGCGGTTACGGCGACGCCACTCAAGCCTGAAACGGGCGCCTAAGAGCTGCGCTCTAAAAAATTTAAATATATAATAGCAGTCTTTAGCTGCTTTGTTATTACATGCATAATGCAAAAATCATATGGTCCTTCAGTATCGAACTGAAAACAAACTAGGTTACTGCCACTTCTCTAGCGGAGTTGGTAACGCTTGCTGCTGCCACGAGGACCAGAAGAGTTTGAGCCCACTTGGACCGGGTTCTTTTAGAGCGCAGCTCTTGGGCGCCTGTTTCCAGCCTGAGTGGCGTTGGCGTAACCGTGCGGTGCATTACGGGAAACGTCCCGTAATGCACCGAGCTGAAACGTCGCGTGACTTCACCGAAACGTCGCGTGACGACGTGCATTTCGCGTGTGAAAGAAGGAGGAGGAGGAGAAGGAGGGTATGTGAGGAGGAGCATACCCTCCCCTCAGTACCCTCCCCTCCTCCCCCTCAAAAGCTGCGCTCTAAATCGGCGTTAGAGGACGGGGGCGATGGAAGGATTTGTGTACTTTCAGTAATTAGGGCCTGGAAGTATACCATGACATTCATTACTTATGAGCCCCAAGTTTGACCTGGGTGACCATCTCCAAGATTTATTTGTACTGCTACAAAACTCTGCTTTTGTGGCTCCCGAGCCGCTCCAAATCAGAACTTTTGCTGCTGTAAACGGGACAGCAAAGGTGTGGGAGCAACCATTGTTGCTCCCACACCTTGAACAAAAAGATGAAGCTCGCTTCCACCCCTGGAAATAGCATCATCCATTTCCCACCGGGTTGGGATGCCCGAAGCTTCGAGATTTTCATGCGCTGAATAATACCTCAATTCTGGAAGACGACAGCTAACCTTGTGCCCTTTCATTTGCAGGCCTACATTCACAGCAGCAGCGGAGGCCAGCTGATCGTCGAGACCTACATCGTGATTGCCCTCAGTATCCTTTTTCCTGCATCTTGCATTGTCTATTCACGGGGTGGCACCAACCAATTTGGCTGCTTTAAAAGGAGCCAGAAGAACCGTCGCCCTCAGCTGTAGTCGCTAACATGAAAAGAGGAGCTCCAGTTCTCCCGCCCTCGGTGCAAGCTTCCTACCTTAAATAATGCTTCGACGTCTCGTGAGCCACGAGCTTGCACGCTCACGCAAAGTATGACGGAAGGCAATGCGCGCAGGCTGCGCATCCGGGAAAGATGCTCCGTCATTCTCGTTCTGTCAGTGGCTGTCGCTAGGCTCCGTTTCACTTTGGGCGCAAGCGTAGCAGAGGCTACGAAAGTGAGCTCCGGGCTTTCAACATCCCTCACCAAGCGTGCGCGCTCGTATCATGCGAGATCGGGGCAATGTTTTCGCTTTTGACATCGGCTTCGCCTGGATTTATAGCTGAAACGCTCGTTAGAGGCGTCCGGCAAAAAGTGTGGGTTTACCCTGTGAAATGTTTCCCTGCAATAATGTGCAGGCTTGAACCTGTCCCTGCATGACTGACACTCTAATTTGAATCGAAGCAAGTTCGTGATTGGCTTAGTCGACTATTTGCTGCAGTCACATTTCTGTGGGGTCATTCCACGCCATAGGAGACGCGTAAATTTTTTTAGTCTGGGTTATGCACAAAAAAATTAATTTGGATAAAGAAGCCTCCAAACTCCAAGAAAATTATTTTTTTGTGAAGAAATAAATTTTATTTTTGTGGACACCATGCTTTAAATTTCTGGAATTGGGATAAAACCTATGCAGTTAAGAAAAACATTGTAAAAGAATGGTGTCTTACCACACAAATTTAGCTTGGTGCCTAATTACTTAATGAATGCGCTATCTTACATTAAAGTGTAAATATGGAAAGACGCCATTTTAAGTCCAAATAGGAGCTCAAAAAAAAAAAAGCTTTATAAGATTTTCTTTTTATTCAACTTGCATTTAGGTGTTAGCCACAATACTCTTTTACTTTGTTCTCTTAAGACTAAAAATTGAATTGCTTGTATTATATTTTCAATGCCTAGTATTGTTGAGTTTTAATTAAATGTAAAAATCTCCAGTTTATGCACAAACGGTCATATGGAGACCCATAAAGAAAGTTGTATTTTTGGCCCACAATGTGTGGAGAAACAAAAGCGATGGCTGCACGGCCGCACAATGTGGGTGAGATGGTGCTGTCACGTACCTGAGGACAGAGGTGCAACGTGGCTAATTCTGATAGCTGTATGGCTGGCGTCATGGATGCCACGGACGACTGTCACCAGTGATCCGTGATGTAAGTGGTGTTAAGAATGGAACCTTCGGCGACCTTCTTCCGAGTTTCAACGCTGCGGAAACGAGTCATGATCTGTCCGGGAACGTCGCCTGCTGGACGGGGCCTACGCGAAACGAGTCCCGACGAGTACGGAATCGTCGCCTACGTGTCTGCGCCTGCGGAGACAGGTCTCGACGCGCCCGTGACGTCAACGGGACGTGTGTGCGTGCGTGCGGCTTGGTGCGCTCCGGAAGGGGAGAGAGGCCGGACCTAACTGCGGAGACAGGTCTCAACGAGTCTGTGACGTCAACGGGACGTGTGTGCGTGCGTGGGGCTTGGCGCGCTCAGGAAAGGGAGAGAGGCATGACCTAATTGCGGAGGACCATGGCTACGACGCACTTCTGGCTACGACGCGGCGGACTTTGCTACGACGCACTTGACGGCGGGTTGCTGCTGCGCACCTGCTGCCCTGGCGGGGAGTGAGGGAGAAAACGGACCCTATATAAGGCGGAGCGCGAGTCTGCTCAGGAGTTCTCTCGGATTTGACGACTGTATCGCAACCATGTAATTAAACCGTTCGTTACGTTACCAATTCTCCCACCTCCACTGGACCCCTGGGTTCTTCACTTCGGGGAATGGTCGTCGTCACGAGCCAGGAAGCTCCCGGACGTGCGGCATCAAACCCCGCCTCTAACAACTGGTTGGCAGCGGTTGGGATCGGACCATGCGACATCGTGCTACATCTGCGGGTGAGCGTTTGGACTTTGCTTTGAGATTCGCCAGGCTTCAGATTATGGGTAATTAATTTTGAACTGCTGGGAATCCTTAGTGTTTGACTCGTGCGCTAGGTTTGTGTACAACCTTGCGACAAGTTTTAGAACAAAGCCAAAGCTAAAGAGCAGCGATCATGGATCTAATGAGGTTACTGAGAACAGATTTATTCTGTTTGTGTGAAGAATTGGGTGTGGAGGTGGAGCAAAAGATGAAGAAATCTGAGATCAGTAAAGCGATTTCAGAGAGCGCAGAAGTAGAGGAAATTAAAATTGCGTGGGAACTGCTTCTGAACGCTAAGAGCGAGGCTGCAGCGAGAGAAGAACGAGAACGAGAGCAGGCTGCAGCGAGAGAGGAACGAGAACAGACTGCGGCGAGAGAGGAACGAGAGCGGGAGCGGGCTGCGGCGAGAGAGGAGCGGGAGCAGACTGCAGCGAGAGAGGAACGAGCAGCGCTAAAAAGGTTAGAGTTAGAGATGGAACAACAGCGATTAAACTCACAGAACAGTAGAGTTGGGACTCCGGTGCGAGCAAGTGAGACCGAGTCGTATCAAATGAAGAAGCTCATGCAGCCGTTTAAAGTTGGGGAAGACGTGGGCCTGTTCTTAGTGAACTTTGAGAGGACATGTGAGAAGTTGAGCTTCGCCCCAGAAACGTGGCCGCAACGGCTTTTGACTTTGTTGCCCTGTGAGGCTGCAGAGGTTGTCGCGCGCCTTAGTGCTGGAGACGCGGACGACTACGACAAGGTGAAGTCCAGCCTTTTGAAACGGTACCGCCTTTCTGCCGAGGCGTTCCGTCAAAGGTTTAGAAACGCATCCAAAAAGAGCAGCGAGGGCTACTCGGAATTCGCTTACGGGCTTAAAACCAATTTGATAGAATGGTTGAAGAGCGAGGAAGTGTACGAAAGCCGAGACAAGGTAGTCGAGTGTGTGTGCCTCGAACAGTTCTTTCGTAGCATTCCGCAGTCAGTCAAGCTCTGGGTGCAGGACAGGGTAGGAGTCGACACTGTCGAAAGGGCCGCTGAGCTAGCCGAAGAGTACGCAACGCGTAGAAAGCTGAGCGGAGAGGAAAGCGAACCCGGCCGGAGCGATCAGCGCAAGACCTTCCGACAGGGAAACGGCTCGCGAGAAAACGGGCCCGAGAAGCCCGAAGCAGGACAAAAGGTCCCAGAAAAGAGCGCAGAACACTCGAACGGAGACGAGGCGCGGAAAAGCCAAACAGGGCAGTTCGAGGCAAGGAAGCCGTTCCTGTGCTACAACTGTCAGGAGCCGGGACACACAGCGGCCAGATGTAAGAAACCGCGGGTTGTGTTCTCGACCGTGACCGGTAGTGACGAGGACCTGGAGCTCCTTCGTCCCTATCTTCACGAGCTCCAGGTAAACGGAAAGCCGTGCAGGGTGCTTCGTGACAGTGCAGCGACGATGGACGTTGTTCATCCGTCGTATGTAACGACATCCGATTTTACTGGAAAGGTAGTTTGGATCAAGCAGCTGCTCGAAAAGCACAGTGTCTGTCTGCCTATGGCGACGGTAAGGATAACTGGCCCGTTCGGAGAGCTAGTGACAGAGGCGGCTGTCTCGCAAACAGTCCCGTTGGAGTATCCTTATTTGTTTTCTAACCGGTCAGAATTCCTGCTGCGCGAGAGGGGTCAACAACTGGGAGAGGGACTAGTTCAGTCAGTGTACGAGGTCCAAATCGCGTCAGCTCGCCCCTTTGTTGACGAGTGATCCAGAGCCAGAGGCAGCTGTCGGGGAGCAGGCACTCCCAGAGTTCGAGGCAGAGAAACGGGATGAGGGGGACCAGGTTGTAGAACAGCCTGACCTCGTAGCAGTAGAAAGCGTACGTCGTCCCAACGCGCCGGTGGAAAAGGCGGAGGAAGACGGGATCATTAGAAGATCTCTCGTAGCTCCGGCGTCACGTAACTTTGGTCCTCTGCTACGAGCAGACGGAGTGTCTTTGACAGTCGAGCAGAAGAGCGACCCTAGTGTGTCAGGGTTTCGCGGTACAGCTCAGGAGATTGCTAGGACCAATGTGACGGGGCATGAAAAAGGCGGATTGTTTTATCGGCGCTATAAGGACCGCATTTTCACGTCTAGAAATCACGTGAAAATCGATCACTACGACTTCAGGGCAAGAAAAAGGAAAGGCAAATTTAACGGCAATGCCGATGGGTTGAGCAGATTTTTCTGGTATCACCAAAAGCGGGAGTGATGATCTCAGAGGTCTTCGTCATCCACGGGAATGAGGATCAAAGTGGGGGCACTTCGTTAAAACCCCAACAAGACCTCACAAATTGCAAAAAGTTTTTGTCTTTTGTATTTTGTTCATAGTGACCTCGTTGGAAAAATGAGTTGTGTTTTGGCGACAGCGGGTCTCGATACCCGCAATTGTCCTAAGGTTTTAAATTTGTAGTTTTTTTTGCAAATTTTTGTAATCCGTAGTCCAGTCTGGCGGGTCTCTGGCGAATTCCGGGCGTTTGGCTGCTGTGTGGCGTGGTGTTGTGTGGGACGTTTCCGCTAATGCCTCCGTTGTAAGAGGTTTGGGAGTTTGTTGGGTGCTTGCAGCGTCTTCTCAAGGCCTACTCCAAGCCCACCTCTTCAGGCCAGCGATCGTACCACCGGCCTTTCGAGGTTTCCCTGGCCCCGGAGGGGCTGTTAAGAATGGAACCTTCGGCGACCTTCTTCCGAGTTTCAACGCGGCGGAAACGAGTCATGATCTGTCCGGGAACGTCGCCTGCTGGACGGGGCCTACGCGAAACGAGTCTCGACGAGTACGGAACCGGCGCCTACGTGTCTGCGCCTGCGGAGACAGGTCTCGACGCGCCCGTGACGTCAACGGGACGTGTGTGCGTGCGTGCGGCTTGGTGCGCTCCGGAAGGGGAGAGAGGCCGGACCTAACTGCGGAGACAGGTCTCAACGAGTCTGTGACGTCAACGGGACGTGTGTGCGTGCGTGGGGCTTGGCGCGCTCCGGAAAGGGAGAGAGGCATGACCTAATTGCGGAGGACCATGGCTACGACGCACTTCTGGCTACGACGCGGCGGACTTTGCTACGACGCACTTGACGGCGGGTTGCTGCTGCGCACCTGCTGCCCTGGCGGGGAGTGAGGGAGAAAACGGACCCTATATAAGGCGGAGCGCGAGTCTGCTCAGGAGTTCTCTCGGATTTGACGACTGTATCGCAACCATGTAATTAAACCGTTCGTTACGTTACCAATTCTCCCACCTCCACTGGACCCCTGGGTTCTTCACTTCGGGGAATGGTCGTCGTCACGAGCCAGGAAGCTCCCGGACGTGCGGCATAAGCCCCGCCTCTAACAGTGGGTAAGCGCGATGGAAGTTTCTAAACCGATGTAACATTACGCGCAGCAACTGGATACTGCCAACGTAAGATTTCGCAAAATGCAAGTGATGTTTGAAAACAAGTTTTCAAGCAGACGACACGGAAGACTCCTTTCGTAGCACCGTAACTGGCGGGATGGCGGGGCGGCTGACGGGAAAACCCACTTCCTGGCCTCGCGCCAAAAGTGGAGAGGGGTTTTTGCGTAGCGGCGACGACTGGAGGCAGCGTCGATATCTGCAAAGTGTTTTCCGTAAAGCTATCGCTCTAAAAGCAATGTGGGCAACGGTGCCTGGAACTTTCGAAATAGCTAAAAGTTCAATTCAGCTCATCTGTTCAACATATAAAAAATTTTGAAGAAGTATGTTTTGTTGTTGCTGAGAAATTATTGAATAGGTAGTGCTACCAAAAGCAGCGTAATGATGGAAAAAGCATTTCACTCATTGCGACGGACGCCTCACACCCCTGAGGTTCCGTTCATGTGCAGAATTTTAGACTCGGTATACAGTGGAGGCCAGCAGAAGATGTCTTTAATTCTGAGCTCGGAAGTATTTTTTATAGGAAGTGTGTTTCATAAGAGGTGGGAGTTACACGGGTGCCATCTTTGCCATCTGAGCGTCGGACATTACATGAGGTAATGACCGTCATGGTAAGCCGGTTTTTTTAACAAATTTTTGATTAAATGTTTAATTAATGGTTTCATGGCTCATGTGGCAAAGGGTAATAGTTTCTTAGATAACTATTTAGTGACCAGTTTTTGCATTTTTATTCTCAGTTTTATGATTGTGCACAAACAAAATTCTACAAGTCCTGCCCAGGATGATGCTTAGAAGAGTGACAAAGTCGTTTCCATGACGTCGTCGCTACCTCGGCAGCGCGTCCTTTGTGGATGCGACAACAAACTTCAGTACATCTTAGTTCTATCCGAGTACATTTAAGTTCAATGGGGAAGCGACGTCATTGTTATCATTTTTCATCGGTTAAGAGCTATCCGGTCTGAATTGGTTCTTATATCTGGACATACGATAGACGATGCCGACGCGCCGTACGCATTCCCAAACTCGCAAAGCGGACGATGCAGACCTGCGTTTGTCGGCAGTTACCTGGGGAGAAGTAGAGTAAGGTTAAGACGCCAGTATCGTTATGTAACGTAAAGAGGATACGGATGCATGGAAGTCAGGATAACGTCCACTTCAACTGAAAAAGACGTGTTTTCAGGGGAGCGTTGGAGGCGTTGCAGTGGTGTCTCACACCGTTGACGCCGCGTTGGCGAACGCAGTCATGCTTTGCCTACAAGGCGGGCGCCTGGAGGCATGGCCGGAGAGGCTCATCTTTCGAAAACATGATTTCTCAGCAACAAAAAGTACTTTAAATATTTTATATGGTTTAACAGATAAGGGGTTTCGATCTTTTGGCTATTTCGAAAGTTCCAGGCGTCGCTGCCCACATTGCTTCTGATTGCTCTGAATATGGCCGTTTCTGCGTAAGCTGGAGATTTTGTTGTTTAATTAAAATGCAACGAAACGAGGCTTTCAAAATTTAATACAAGCAATTCAATTAATAATTGTAAGAGAACAAAGACGGAAGTATGTGATCTGAACCTCAAATGCAGGTTGACAAAAAAAGCGAAGAAATCTGCATAAAGTCTCTTCTTTAATGTAACATAGATCATATTAGGTAATTAGGCACCCACCTAAATTTATGTGGTAAGCAACCGTTTTTTTTAGGATGTTTTTCTTAACTTCAAAGGTTTTATGCAAATTCCAGAAATTTAAAGCATAATATCAGCAAAAAAAATATTTTTTTTCACAAAATTTTTTTTGGGGGTGTTTAGAGTTGTTTTTTTATTCAGATTAATTGTTTCATACATATCTCGGAGTTGAAAAAATTGCATGAAATGACCCTGTGGTCATTGTGCCACGGGTGCGTGCCATATTCCTTGACGGACGTCACTCCAGACGTTGCTGTCGTCTTCGGCATGATTCTCATGAACGACGCCGCAGAGTCCAAGGGTGACCCAAAGAAGCGCAAAAGTGAGTATTTCGGGGTCTTAAGGCCTCCCAAATTTTTCAATCTTGACGAATGCCCATCTTTCTCGACTACAAACCGACGAATTCCTCCTGGTCACAGTATTGGTCCAGTAAGGGAGAAGCTGGTCTTTAACTGTTTTTTTTTATTTTTCATTTATTGTACTGGAATTTAGTATACTGATGTATTTCTGAGTGGTGATTTTAAATACGCAATTAGTTTTCAGATAGTTTTAGTAGTTCCAGAGTTATCAATAAATTTGTAATTTTAATTAGGTCCTCCTTACGGGTCGTTAGCGTAAAATTCTTCAGAATATATCCGAAATTTTTATAGAATTGCATTCACCAAGACACGTTTTGTGTGGTGATGCTATTTTTGTTGCTCATACAATAATTTTAATTAATTAGTCTCAAAAAGATATAGCTTCCTGTTTTGTGCAAATTGATTGCAAATCTTTTTTACGAATGTAATATCATTATATCAGCCTTAAAATAGCATCACTGTACAAAACATGTTTTGGTGAAATCAATTCTACAAAACTTATGATATATTCTGAAGAATTTTATGCTAACGATCCGTAAAAAGGACCTAATTAAAATTACAAATTTATTGATAACTCAGGATCTAGTAAAGCTATCTGAATTCTAATTGCATATTTGAAATCACCACTGAGAAATACCTCAATATACTAAATGTCAGTACGATAAGTGAAAAATCAAAAACAAAAAGTTAAAGACCAGCATTCCCAAAGCAGCGCAGACGCCTGCATACTTCATAAACAATGACGCCCACGCCAGGGAGAGTTTAACGCGTGGTTATGCGTCGGTAGACGGTTCGGGTCCTCTAAATTAAGGCTTAATTTGGAAGAACACTGCGATTGGGAGCAGGGATTTTTGAGGGTACATAAAACAGCGAGGAGTCCCTACGGTATTTTGGAGAACCCCTGGGTGCCTGGAAACCCAGTTTGAGAACAGTCTGTTGTTCTAACGAGCTTGAACTTCCCGAAACTTGTCAAAACGTGCGAATGTTGCGATCGAGTGACTCACCTGAAATTCTTCTATCCTGTTCCTCCGAATTTTAAGACCTAAAAAAATGTGTGCCCCGTAGAAAGGGGCTAAGCAGAAGCTACGGAAAGCGTGCACCGAGACGGTGCCGCCACAATGCGGCTGCTAGCAGAAGGACTTCGCATAGACCACGGCCGCACTTGGCATAGATAGCCTGCGCAGCAGCAAACTTTCTAATCTATGTCAGCTTGCCTAAGAACATCGACATACAAACGTTTAAGGCCACAGTTGGCGCTAACTTTTTATGCAAGGCCCGGAAATCGAGAATACAAATTTCCTCCACGCGCCATCGAAAAGAGCCGCGATCATCCCGATCGCAGGTACGTCTACTCGATCCGCCAGCGAGCGAAGAGCAATCTGGTAATAAGAGGAACGAAAAATACTTCTGCTGATTCCTTCCAATTACTGGCACTGGTGAATGTCGTCCCGTAGTGATTTCCGGAATGTCAAACACACAAATCTCCTCAGGCATTTTCCAGCACAGATAAACAAAAAACTTGGTGGTGTGTTGCCGTTGTTGCAGCTTACAACTGCAGGGCACACTGTTAAACCCGAGCTTCATGTAACTCGTGTGGGTCACATGACGGAAAACACGTCCAGAGCAATGATGGACAGGGGTAGGTTTCGAGCGTCAACTTGCTAAACCTTTACTCCGGAGAAAGATTGAGAAAAGCCACCAATCCACGCTGTGAATGTGGTTGGACAGTGAAGCTCTGGTATCACCTGCAATGATTGCAAACTGCACTATAGGCCCCTTTTATGGCAAACGCCACCAGTTGGTGTTCAGTCTTTGCCGTCCCAGAGAACTTCTGATTTATAAAAATAATGATCGACGTGTTGCCATAGTAACGAGGCCACCTTGACACCACTGCTTGAAATGTAGATGAAACGTTTAACCACCAATTAATTCTCCAGGTGAATGCCAAAAGGACGAAGGAGTGCGATAATCTGTTAAAATGTTTCGAGTATTCTTGTAAACCAACTCGCCTCCTCCAAAATGTAATATTGTACAACCAAAGGCCCTCAATAAAAATCTCGAACTTTGTTGTCCGTCTAGCATTTATGCTTTCTGGCACTGGTGACATTAGCAAGCTCAACAGGCTTGCAAAAACGGTGCGATTGGAAGTCGCTTGGTATGCATGCGGCCGTTCATGTTTGTAAACAGCAAAATGGTCTATACTAGGGGTAGCCAGGCTGACCCAGACTAAGAGCCACAAACAAAACCACTAAAGTTCCAGGAGCCGCCTAAAAGAGAAAAAGGGCAGAAACGAAAAAAAAGGGGGGGGGGGGTTCCAAACTTTTTTTAGACCAATAAATGAAACTTGAACTACTTTAGATCTATCCGAGTCAAAAGCAGTCCAACTGTACGTATGGTAGCAGTAGCACAAGACTGAACCGCAACCTGTCTTTCTATTTAAAACGCGTTTCTTTTCTCTTTTGGAAAAGTGCTCGTGTGACGGAGGGAAACGGGAAAAGGGGGGCAATGTTAGGTATACTAGGGAGCCGCGAGCCGCACTTTAACACGCAAAGAGCTGCTTGCGGCTCGCGAGTCACAGCTTGGCCACCCCTGGTCTATACCAGATGATTGACAAATAAAAAGTAAATGCACTGTACGAAATATTTTTTTATATATGAAAGACTTCTTACGCTGCTGTTGCCGCGGCAGCCTATGCAGCCGCAATCTTTACCGAGAAACGCATGCAGGGAGCGCTACGTGCTTATCATCTATCACATGGTTTTGACACTTGTTTTGTGGTTTTCTTATTGAAACAAGCGTCAAAACTACATGATAAGCAGGGTGTCTAGCGACCGGGAAAACCGGGAATTGTCAGGGAAATTTTAATTGCCGGGAAAAATAAGGGAATTCTCAGGAATATTGTCAAAAAGCGAGCCCAGTCAGGGAAAATGAGCCGGAAATGCCATAGAGTGCCCTGAGCAAAGACTTGAGGACTTCGGGGCAGAAAAATAGGCAATAAATTCTGCTTAGAGCGGAGCGCGGGCTGTGCTCACCCGATGTAGAGTGCACTACCCGATGCAAAGTTAACAGCCGACAAATCCAGTCGAAGCCTTGGATTGGATTGAGGGTGCGACACTAGGCTAGATCCAGTCAGAGCTACTAGATTTAGTAACAAATGGAAAAGTCGCAGACCCCAATCGAATCCAAGCTGAAAGTATCCGAAAGTGCATCTGGCGGCCATGCTGCCATTCGGTTATTGATGTGTGTGGTTGAACGTCGTGTTTTCATCATGTTTCCGGAAGTGGCCTCCTCAATGACGATGTCGGTGGCAAGAAAGTGCTCGTTTAATCCGGACTGGACGAACCCGAATATTTCGGAATATGCTAGTTGGATTAAGCCCATGCCAAATTATCCTTACAGTGTTCAATGCCTTGTGTAGTAATGGTCTTATATATTTAATCCGCTCTACAGTGGTCAGGGAATTTCACCTGAAACTGTCAGGGAAAACCTGGAAAAGTCAGGGAATTTCAAAATAATATTTTGCTAGACACCCTGGGTAAGAGATAAGTAGGGTTCGGAGTTTTCGGTTTAAACCGATAGAAACCGATAAAAGTACGCCGAATCAATTTTCTGAAATTCGGTTTTAACCGAAAAAGGTCCATTTTTAGGTTTGGCGTTTTCGGTTTAGACCGATAAAACCCGATAAAAGTAAACCGAAAATGGTCAGTCTTTTAGGGTCGCGTCGAGATGTGCGGGAGAGGGTGGGAGAGGGGGGGAGAGAGGGCGTTGCAAGGTTCGAGTGTGACCTCTTCGTGATTGCCCTCTTCCAAGGTTATACATGCAACAAAAGATGTCTTGGGTGGTCCTTAATGTGTCAAGTTCCTGGTCCTAAAAAAAAAAAAAAGTTAGGGTGTGGGTTAGTATAAGGTTTTTAGCTTCATGCAAGATCTGCAGCCAGAGTTTAGTGAGTACACGAAAAAATGAGCGCATCTCCACGTGGTGAATGATGTTGGTTGGGGCAAAGCTCTGGTGGTGCTGATGATACTGATTTTATTGTTCATAGGTAGTGCTGATGGTGCTGATATTTTTTATTGCTCATAGGTAGTGCTGAGTTCCGGGTTGCATTTCGACTTCATTATTACTGCTTTATGGTCGGTGAAATGCAGAGCCAGTGGTTCTTCTAGCGGATCAGCTGGGATCCGCTAGAAGCCGTGGAAATGCATCTCCACCGCTTAAGTCAACGGTCCATGTCAGAAAGAGAATGTGTGGTATGGAACGTGGTTATATACGCATTTGAGCATTTGACCGCAGCGCCCTCTCATCTATAAACGTTGAGCCAATGCATGCAAAGTTTAACGCGATTATATACACAATTGACCGCAGCGTCCTCTCCTATATAGATGTTGAGCGGCTACATGCAACGTTTCATCCATGACAGAAACCCCAGCTCTTGAATTACTACCACATCTCAGAGCCCCCTACTCGTCCCGCAGTCGTGGCCGAGTGGTTAAGGCGATGGACTAGAAATCCATTGGGGTCTCCCCGCACAGGTTCGAATCCTGTCGACTGCGCAAACATTTTTCTTTTTATGTGAGCACGGACGCCGGACGGACGGACAAGGCTAGACCCTAAGGAGCTTCGCCCCTAATATGTTGTGCTTCAAAACGTCGCACCGTGTCTCTTTTGGTAGTCACATTTGGTTGATTGGCCGATTTTGGATCCAGCAGCGCTTCATCTCCTCAGCCTGCAAGTATTCAGTGTTTACATTGAGAGGGCATTCTCGGAGCCCAGTGTGATTAACAGGAAAGAATGAGCGTCTATCAACAAGGAGAACCTGGGAAAGTACATATGTGTTTACTATAATAAGGTCACGTAATCCTGATGTACAGAAGGTGAAGTTCCATGTTTTTGGGCACTGACTTGTTTGTATTTCTGTGTTTCTTTATTTATTTTTTTCAGTTGCACACAATTGCAAAATGAAGTGTCTATGATTTTTTTTTTCAATGTATTTGTGCTGTTATTTATTGAGGGATCACAAATATCAGTCACAAGGATCGTCTGATCCGGTGTCCTATGGTGTTTCTTTCATATTCACAGAAAAAAACGGTAAACCTTTGTGGGCATAAATATACACCGAAAAAAAACGAAAATTGAATCTTAAAATAAACACCGAAAAAAGTATGCCGAATTTTGAAAAAATAGAAACCGAAAACGCGGAACCCTAGAGATAAGGCACTCGCGAACTATGATAAGGTGCACGCGAGGGTTTTCTGTCGACTACTGTTGTGTTTGCGAAAACAAAAAGGCCCGATCAACGAGTCATATACAGCTTCGATGCAATACAGCCGCAGGGAGGCGCAGATGCGTAGAATAGATTGGAGCGGGCGGCGCCTCACTATGCGACGTAATGTGGATGCCGTCACTGGTGGCGCTGCCAACCAGCTGCCAAGGCGGAGCCGCACACCCTCTATAGCTGTCGCACGCTCCGAACAGGCTCGGATGTGATGGCGTCTCTTAGCGAAGTGTCGACTGCCACTCGAAGTCTCGCAAGAGCTTCCGCCTACCAACTCGGACTGCCATCGCGTCCTCTTCGGTACACGTGCAAAGGTTAAAATAAACAAGTTTACATTAAAGCGTACAAGATCCTTCTAATCCGACTATTCAAATAAACCTTGCACGTTGTATGTATTTTTGTACCATCGAAGTCTTAAATGAATGGTTCCCTAGTTCCTCGAAATCCAAGTTTGAATAGGTGCTACAATGCCTTTGAAGTGACGTGCCTTGTCTCAAAAAGAGAGATCTCAAATTCGTAGTGCTCTAGTCACTGGCAGAATGCGGGGCCTGATGACAACCGAGCATCTTATTATTACACCGAAGCCAACGAGGCTGCTTAGTCAATGAGAACGCCAAAGGTCGAATCGCAAAGCAAGAAGCGTAAGAGGAAGGAGCCATGTCCTGGCGTTTCCTAAGCTCTCATTGACTAGAGTACTTCGATTTTAGGAATTTGACATGTTGAACTCGTTTATCTGCGGCGATGGCACTGACGATCTTCTCGTCTTTCCAGTCATGGCTGTTGTGGGACTACTCCTGATGTCCGTCTTCTTCAGCTTCCTCCTCTCCATCTTCCGCTCCAAAGCGCACGGCTACCCCTACAGGTAAGCTGCAAAGAGACACGACCATCCTTAGTGCGGTAAACACAGATTGTCTTGCACGTGCATGCACGTTTGCCACAAAGCAATGCAGTTTGCCCGAAGTTAGAAGTTAGTGCATTGCCGCCGCCGCTGTTGCTCATCAACGCGGCCTCTCTCACCTGTTTCCTCCGCCGTCGGGCCACAAATTCTCGTATAACTTCTCCTAACCTGAGCTATCATTTGTGGGAACATCCGAAAATTGTTTATGCATCCCTACCCTGCATGGTTATTCGACGGATCTTCGGGTCGGTATCGGCTAAAGTTTTGTCGCTTTGGTTCTTAGGGGCTGCTTCCTCTTTTTGCAAGCCTGTTTGAATTTGTTAAAAATTTCTTTTGAGACTCCGCTTTGCTATTGCTTTCTAACTCCGCTCTCCCAATTGGTTCAATGGGAATTTTCCTTTCGCACACTTCATTGCATCCTGCTTGCTTCATCGCACTCTGCTTTTTAAGCATTTGCACTTCCATTTGAGTGACTTCCTCGTCTCAGCTTGCATCCTTTCGTGAGCCTCCGCACCCCCTTGGCGATGTATAGAAGTTGTATGTCTCGTGTTACAAAGCTGCTGTCGGTCTAACACAGTTTATTCATCTTCGCCAACTCACGTTCAGCGCACTGGTCCATCTTGATGCTGATTTCCACCTCCCATCCCGTTTTCCCCCGTGTCCCGTTTCAGTTTCCTGTTCAAGTGAGCAGTTCGGAAAATGCGTCCTGGATCGCTCCAAAGTTGCCGAAACGACAGCACCGAGATTCGCTTGTCACGGGAAGATCACTTTTGGAAGCCCTTGTCCTTTCCCTCTTCCCAACACCTCCTTCCCCAACCATTCTTTCATGTTTGTTCCACTGTACATAGAAGTTAGGCCTTTTTAAGCTTAACTAGTTGAGCCTTTTTTTTCCTTTTTGTTGATACTGTTTTGAATTGTTCGTTTCTTCTTTCTGATTTTTACTTTTTCAATAAAGGGATGTGGAAGAAAACAATGGATGGGAGCTACACTTGTCCATGCATCCTCATAGTTTCTATGGTCACTTACAGAATGAGAACGGCAGTGACGTCTTCTTTAGAGATGCATTCTCGAAGCTGGCACTGGAAGTGGGACAGTTGAAAGACCTCTCTGCCGTTGTCATCCTGTAGATTACTATAGTCGGTGACAGGTCAAGAACGAGGTGGAAGCTCCTCCCACCCCTTTCCACTTTAGGAGAGCGAACGCTGGAGAGAAGGTCGCCTCCTCTCCACCGTTCGTTCCACTAAAGTGGAAAGAGGTGGGAGGAGCTTCCACTTCGTTCTTGACCTGTCACCGACTATAGTGTGCATGATTGGCTTTACTTGGCATTCTTGTGCTGTGGCTTGGCCCATGACGCCTGACCGAGGAGTCGAAGGAATCTTGGGATGAGATAAATTGGAGAAATTTAGATACTATGTTCACTAGATGCAATGAATAATTTTTAGGGGGCTTGGTTTTGACAACAGGCTTGCCATATTAGTAATATTTTGGTAACGTAAGTAGAGTTTGTGGTTCTGGGTAATTACTGAGAAACAAAAAATGTGTGTTAAAAAATTTTTAAAAATCTCACGAGTCATTTAGCATTTATGATTATTTTGAGGAATGTGGACACTATGAAAACTGAAAACAAGCTGTACATCCTCCATATTACTAAATCTACAAGGTTTGACGTCCCATGAAATTTTCATAGATTTAGCAATATGGGGGATGTACAGCTTGTTACTGACAGGTTATGATAAGTTTAACAGTGTGATATGAATGTTTAAAAAGTCGTGCCAGCAAAACAAAACAAAACAAACTCGCAAAATACATGCGTTGCCTAGACTGCCAGCTCGACTTGCAAGTTGTACAATGTGGGACGTCACCCCACTGGAGAGTGCAGAAAAGTTTTAGTTGGTTTTGGCATAACCTTCATTTGAGGCAATAAATAGCATGCCAGGAAGAGCAAAACATGAGTGCTCTGAAAAAAATAAAAAGACAAGTGTGAATAAAATGAGGACAATAAAGACACAAGGACGGCAGGACAGGCGCTCTCAACTGATTTTATTAGAAACCATCGTCACTTATTTACACACTCATCTGCCCGACTTGTATAACAACCAATCTTACTCTTGCAAGCAGCCATCCAGAAAAGTCACTTCTTTGTGAAGCAGATAAAGAGAATGCGCGCTAGCGCATTTATCTTTTTTTTAAATATAAAACGCCCTTATAATCTCCCTCTACAAATACTTGAAAGGATAAAACATTGAGTATTCAAGTATTCATATCTATTCACCAACTACGTTTTTAATTGTTAATCTCTCTCTCTCTGTCTCTCTCTCTCGGTTTTATATATTTTTCTTTTTAAACTGTTGCATCCAAAACAGTTGTACAGCCAGCGCATCTCCTACAGTGGTCAGCTGAGAGGGCATTTTGACACTCCTCTCCAAAAATCTAGTTTATCCCGAACAGCTTGGAGTAACCCGTCATGGGCACGGAATAATAGAGGTCCTTAACGCACAAAGAAAGCTGAAATGGCATTTTAACACTATAAACACCAAGTTTTGATGCAACATATTTCTTCTACTCTGGGCTCTCCTTTTTCATCGTGTAATACACGATCCTGCCATCACTTGCGTCAACCTCCGCCATTTCGACTTGCCAAGCCCTGGATTTTTTCCTACTGCATGAGAGTGAAGTATAGTGACCTTGGAAATGCAAGGCCTCTGCGGTGTTGTGGAACCATCTTGGGGTCACACTAGATAGTTGTGCAAAATTTTGAAATCTGAATATTGAAGACCGGTGTATTTGGACTGACTCCGTGTCATCGTTCAGAGAGGATCGGAAGAGCAGAATGCCGTCTGCCGGTATGCAGAATACAAGATATTGGCGACACAATCTATAGAGCTTTGGGAGCAAAGGGTGCGGCTGAAGCTACCACGGAAGGAGAGGAAAGCTGGCAGATCCACTGACAACGTCGCAGTTTTGGAAGGTACTACTCTTCGAGTGGAAGTCAAGGATGTTCTACAAAAAGGCCCAAAGTTCAGCTTCGAGCCTTCTACGACGCGACCAGAGCTGCTCGCCATGGTTCGACGTGTTACAGACAGGAGCGAATGCCAAAGAAGAAAACAAGGATTTTAGAACGTAAATCTACAGATGTTAATGAGTTAGGAAAAGATCTTGAAATAATTATGGCGGGATATATATAAATGCTCACGTAGAGGGCCTAGATAGATTTACGGACTCTATAGGAGACATGCTAGTGGGCATGTGTAAGGGGCACGGTTTAGTCTTATGCAATACTAGTGAGAATTGCGACAGCATTCTAACATGGAGATCAGGCAGATCACACTCTACAACAGATCACACCCTGATGTCACACAGAATTTATAAACTAAAGGTGACGAAAATAGATGAAAAGGGCTCCAAGATCTTGGGTAGTGACCGTAAACGTATTAAGTTAAACTTTGCAAGACTGTCGCTTCAGGAATGGGGCAAGATAAAAAATCTTGTTCCTTACACAGAAAAACAGCTGCAAGTAGTGGTAGTGCAAATAGAGGAGGTAACTTCAGTAGACAGGCAAACACAATGGAATTCTCTGCTTGTCTAACTAGGTCATAAATAAACACGCTGGCCGCATGCGGCCCGCGTAACTCTTGTCAGCGGCGCAGCCTCCAAGTTGCAGTCTGTGCCCCCCACCTCCCCCTCCCCTCCTCCTTTCTCTTTCCTCAACTGTATCAATCTTTGAATAATAATAATGCAATCAATGCAAAGGTGCAAGCGAGCTGGACAAGAATGTCGAAAATAATCCCTGGAGAAGGAGAACAGGGGGGACAAAGGACAAACAGCACGGTGACTGGTGCGCGACCCAAAAAATCCGCTTGGTCTTTTGTGTTTGTCCTTTGTCCCTCCTGTTCTCCTTCCCCATGGATTATTTTCGTCAATCTTTGAATCTTTGTAACAACTTTGGAGAAAAAGATAAACCAGGGGGTACCGGACATTTCATCGAACGCCGTTTCATAGAATAAGTGGACATTTCATCGAACGCCGTTTCATCGAATTTCCCTTTACTGAATTTTGGAGTAATACAATACTTTTTACATAATTTACTATCGCTTTTTGAATAGTTTTGACGCTGCTAAAAATTCATCAGAAATACAATTACTACCCTGTCAATTGTTTGTCCACCTACTAAATGTTGGCTACTGAATCATAGAAGGTAGCTATCATATGAAAATCGTGAGTGGATACGCGACTTATTCTTTTCTAACGAGGTAGGCGACTGTTCTTGGCCACACACGTTTTCCCACTTCATCCCTATATTTATTCACGCGTGAAATGGCACTTTCTTAAAAGGGAAACAGCTATTCTTCGCAGTGCCTTTTTTATTTTGTATGTGTCGATTTACCTGTGTTTTCATTTTATCCTAGGAGAATGGCTTCTCTTTAAGAACATGTATGTTCTAGAAGACGCGTCTCTTCTCTTCGTTAATTTATCGTAACCAACAGAACCGTGGACCTGTCGGATCTTCGACATGCAGTATATATACTGTATGTCGAATATCCGGCAGGTCCATGGTTCTGTTGGTTACAGTAAATTAACAAAAGAGGGGAGACACGTCGTTTTTTTCTCCGTATCATGGGACACGGAGACAGATCACTGCTTCAAGGACGGCTTGGTCTTGAAGCAGAATAGGTATCTTCAAAGACGAAGTTATATACGCCCTTGAACGGACGTGCATTCATCACTGCACCTGATGATCACAGCTTGAAAAAGTGTCGTCAGTGTTTCTGTGTCTTATCGGCCATATTAACCGAGGTCATCATTTACTATTAAAAAAAGAATAGAAGGTAACAAAACGTTTATATATATATATATATATATATATATATATATATATATATATATATATATATATATATAGTTTATAAATTATAATACATATTAAAACACTGCTATCCTCCCAGCGCTAAAAAGAGAAATGTTTCCTAGATGTACAATTTCTACTGCTCAAGCTAGGCGGCGTTCGATAAAACGGCTTCGATGAAATGGCGTTTGATAAAACTGCGTTCAATGAAACGGCTTCGATTAAACGGTGTTAGATAAAACGGCGTTCGATGAAATGTCCAGACCCAAAGCCAGGGGGAAAGAAAGCCATGTTTTGGGTTTTTGCCCCCTCTTTTCTGGTCTGGGGGGTGCTCTATCTAGATGACATATACACAATGTGCCAAGAGGACATAGTGATGTCACTGCAACCAAAGAGTTCTGATTCAGATACTCTCAAAACACTATACTCCGTCTGCACCTTACGTCCAAGCGCAACGGATGCTACGAGCCATCGGAGCCAATCCAAGGCTGTGTGTCACGTGACCTTGGAGAAGGGGCACAGCCACGCGCAGAAAGCGTAACTCGGTCTACGTTCAGAGTGTAGGATTGGCTAAGATATCGTGCGTCCGGACGTAAGGTGAAATGGAGAATTGTTCGGAAAGATTTCCGGGTCTTCATTGGTTCGCCCGATGATTCGACTTATTGGCGCTGGTGTCATGCTCCGTTGGAATATCTTTCAGTATTGCTTAGTTTTGCTACGGCAGCTCTCACGGAAACAACAAAGCTCTGTGGTGGATGTTGCAGTATCGTTGGCGAAGCCATCTACGAAGCGCAAAAGTGAAGACGAGAGGCGACTGTTTCAAGAGGGTGGGAACTTTCCTACATCACAGAATCGCGGGACAAATTGTTGTGCTTGATTTGCCAGCAGGCCATTTCTCTGCCCAATTAGTATAGCAGTCCGACGACACTTCAAGTCATGCCACGGCGAGAAGTATGATGCGCTCACTGGAAAAATTCACGAGGACGCTGTTTTTCAACTTAAGACGTCGCTGGGAAAGCAGCAAGACCTGTTGCAGAAAGCCGGCCAGACAAGGAACGAAACGGTAAGAGCGCGCTTTATTGTCTCTGAGCTTATTGCCAAATTCTCAAAACCGTTCAGCGATGGCTTTTCGTCAAAAAGTGCCTGCTAGAAGTCTCCGATGCTCTATGCCCAACCATAAAGAAGACTTTTGAGAAAATAAGCCTTTCGCCAAACACTGTGGCTGAAAGAGTTTACGAGATCAGTGACGGCATTGAAAAATCATTGATGACCCTCTGCCATGCATTCGACGCATTTTCAATCGCTGTCGACGAGAGCACTGACGTCACGGAAAACGCTCAGTGCGCAATTTTCGCCAAGGGCGTATACAAAGATTTAAACGTTACGGAGGAACTCTTGGATCGCGTGCCGATGAAGAGAACGACCACAGGAGTTGACACCATTTCCGTCATCGAAAAAGTTTTGAGCACCCCGGATTGCCGCAGAAGCTGCAGTAATTGCAACCGATATGACACGCCATCAATAGTGGGGAGCAAGAACGTGCTTGTTGGACGACTGGGGAAGAAACTCGCGGAACTTGGTATCGCTAAGCAGTTTGCAGCGGTTCACTGCATTCTTCACCAAGAGATGCTGTGCAGCAAGCTTTCGCTGCAAATGAAGAGCGGCATAGATATTGTATTCGGCGCAGTCAACTTCATCCGTTCAAGAGCACTATAAACAACAGCCAGTTCGTCTCTCTTTTGCAGGCAGCTGGTAGCGAGCATGGTGAGCTCTTGTATCACACTGAGGTACGATGGTTGAGCCGCGGGAAGGTTCTTAAACATTTTTTTTATCTGCGAGCATTGACGCTTTCTTGAAGAGCACGGTCATTGCCGAGCTGTCAGACGCGAAGAAGTGGCTTCTCTCGCGTAATTCACTGACATAACTCACCACCTGAACTATCCTCAATGTTACACTTCAAGGGAAGCAGAAAATTATCACCACGATGTAAAATGACATCCGGGCATTTCAAGGCGAGCTACAGCTCTCGGAGCGGCAGATAGGACAGCGAAAGCTTGATCACTTTTCAACGCTGAAGTCGCTGGGGCACATGGATCAAGGATCTTG
>JAZHYW010015136.1:0-45480 GCA_037355805.1 Ixodes ricinus
TGCTAACAAAACATTCATGTTATACTACTAAATGTAGTGTCTTGTTTTGATAACCCCCAGTTTCGTGGTGTTCCTCCGGGATGGGCTTATGGCAAGGCAATCCTCCCTGGTCAACTGGGCTCCCTTCCATAAGGCAATCCTTCCACATGGCACCACCTTTGGCGTCATCTGGTAACATGGCGCCCAACGTGACGCCATGTGGAAGGATAGCCTTGTTGATGGGAGCCCAGTTGACCGGTTAACCGTGGTGTAAGAGGCGAAGGCCATTTCTGGGAGCTTCGCATCCCAGTATTCACTGCGCCCAACGTACTTTTGCTGCCCTTCTGTCGGAGGGACACGGGGCTGGGTTTCTTGTCTCGGTATGTTTTAAGAGCACAGCTCTTAGGCGCCCGTTTCCGGCCTGAGCGGCGTCGGCGTCGGTGTCGCCGTCGGCGTAACCACGCGGTGTATTATGGGAAACGTCCCATTATGCACCGCAGTGACGCGCGCGTTGCATTGTGGGACGTTGTCCATAATGCGCCGCGCGGGAGGAGGAGGAGGAGGGGAGGAGGAGGAGGAGGAGGAGGAGAGGAAGAGGGAGGAGGTGAGGGGCACGGGAGGAGTAGATGAGGAGGAAGGAGAGAGGGTACGGATGAGGAGAAGGGGCATACCGTCCCCTCCGTACCCTCCCCTCCTCCTCCTCAAGAGCTGCGCTCTAATTCGGCATTACAGGGAGTTGTAAACGTCGTTCATTTTTCAACTACGGTGTTTCCTTTCGTAGTAGTGCACCGTGTCGCCGTTGCGTGTGGTCGCGACAGCGTGATTGCTCGTTGAATTTGAGCCTGAAAGCATTGCTTAGTCACGCGTGTGAAGCTTCGGGGGCGTGTTTATTTTTCTCGAGTCGAGTTACCGCCTGTTGCCGCAAGCGTATTTCTTGTCTGCTTGGCGTTTCTGCTTTTTTACGCCATGCCTCCCAAACTACGGTCCGGGATGAAGGATAGCGAGGAGCCCGAAGCAGGCTCGGCGGGTGCGCAACCCGAACCGCTCCTGAAAATGGCAGCATTGTGTGATGCGGTCACACAGCGCCTCTCCGTGCAGCATCCACGTGAGCCGGGGCTACGTCCCCAGCTGATGGTGCCGGTCTACACTGGCTACAGCGACGCCGAGTCAATCGCAGAATTGCTGGGTGAGCTCGACGTCTACAAAGCCTCCTCATGCGCCTCGGAATCCCTGGTGATTAGCGCGAACACTCCCACTCGCTCTACCGTCTAGCGCCGCGTGCTTGTTAAGGCTGCAACTAACATTCACGAGCCTAGCGGTGTTCGAGCGGCAATTCAGAGCTGAATTTTGCCGCCTGGTTACGAGTTGCAAATCTTGAGAGAACTCGAGTCCTGAGCGCAACACTCCAACAAATGCGTGGTTCCATATGCTCGCGCATTGCAGAAACTCACACGAAGGGAGCAACCCAATGCCTTCGAGTCGGAGATTATAGCTCAGGTTCTTAGACAATGTCACCCAAAGTACCACATTTACCTACACAGCCGCACCTTTGAGACCATCGAAGAGCTAGCCCGGTAAGGCCGCAGCACAGAGGAAACATCCCTCGCTCAGAAGCTCTATCTTCCTTCGCCTTTGGCCGCAAATTCTCTCGAACCCGCATGTGCTTGGCAGGACCCCGGGGTAATCCCGGCGCCAAGACTTCCACAGGACTGGCACAGAATGCCCAATTAAAGAAGCCGGAGGCGCTCCAGTTTTGGTTTAATGCGGGGCCACTGGAAGGCGTCGAAATAACGCCCTTCCGCAGGTGACTCAAAAAGGTATTCGGACCAATGCCACAGGTGATGACAGCGCGGCCACTTCCAAAGAGAGTGCCCAAATACAAACTCGAGTCAGAACGAAACAAATGGCGGAAGGGCTGAAAGTGAGTGGAGGGATTGTGAATATCCGGTCAACCTTCGCGCGCCCATGGGCTGTGAAAATCCGGGCGGTCACGTGGCAACACATTCGGGAAACTATTACGGCTGGCGCCGATGAACCCGACTGCAGAGCCGTTCATGGTTACTGTCACAGCCGGGATCAGGCACGCCGTAACACTTGTTCCATCGGTATGTCGCATTCTGCCTAATATCGAAATAATCGAGCCACGCATGTCGATCACTTTGCTTGATTTTCTTTTTGCCGCTCTTTTTAATAGTGGCGCTGCTATCTCGCTTTTAGGAGGCGCTGCGTATAAGCTATGCAAAAATAGAAAATAAATAAAAACTTGAGTTTTTTTCAGACACATGTCTGCAGCTAGCCTCCGGTCCAACAAAATCGGCGGGCGGAGCCATAAGGCTAAACATTTCATTTAATGAGAAGAAACAGTGTCAGCGCTTTTTTCATCTGCCGGTACTTGCTGTACCCGTGGTCTTGGGTAGAGATTTTATTGCGAGAAAGAACATGATGTTTCCTAGGCGATAGCCGCTTTTTGGCGGCTATCGTCTAGGAAAACAGGCGGACCTGACTCCGTTCACCAGACGAGAGAACTGCATCATAGGACCAACCCTCCCAGCCCACTTCACAACGCCTGCAGCTGCCCTACTATTAGCAATCTCCGATACCCAGCACAAGTGCCCGGACAATGACCTCCAAAACAGACAACTGGAAGACGTCCTTGCAGCCGTTCTATCCAATGTTCACGGAGCGAGCAGGAAAGACAGACATCCTGCTGCATCGCATTGAAACTGGGGCCGCACCGCTTGGAGGTGCAATCCACGCCCGATCAGCGTGCACAGAAGAGAACTCTTGGATGCAGCCCTTCAAGAGATGCTTGACACCGGTGCTGTGCGTGAGTCAAAAAGCCCTTGGGCATTTCCTGTCGTTCTTGCTCCGAAAAAAGATGCAACTGCCAGGCTCTTCATACATTACAGACAGCTTAACGAAATATCTGTACAGGACAGTTACCCTTTTCCCAGCATTCCTTTATAATGTACGCTATCGCTAACGCGACCGTGTTCACCACACTAGATTGGAGCCGAGGATTCCTTCAGAACAAGGTTCAGCCGTTAGACGTGCAGAAAACCGCTTTAATTTGCCACAGAGGCCGGGCTGTGCGAGTTCACCCGCCTTTCATTTGGTTTGTCCAACTCGCCAGCGAGCTTTCAGCGTTTGATGGGCGTTGTTCTCGGAAACGCAAAGTGCGAATTGACGATGGCATATATGAATGACGTTGTTGTTTTCTCGCGTACTTTCGAGGAGCATCTCGAATACTTGACTATTGTGTTTGAGCGGATGCAGAACGCGGGCCTAACAATCCACCCGGGGTACGTACATTTGGCCGAGCCCAAAATTAACCTCCTCGGATTTGTTTTCGATACCTGCACGCTCCGTCCCTACGAAGAAAAATTACGCGCACTAACTGAGTAGCCGTGCCCCCTACGTAAAAACTTTACAGCGATATCTCGGAATGATTGCATTTTACAGGGATTTCATTCCTTACTGCCCAGAGATTTCTCAGCCTCTTAATCACCTTCGAACCAGATAGCTCTGGTTCGAAGATCGGAGGATGCAGAGTAGACACCCTTCATCGTCGCTCATTTGGCGCTACAGGGAGACATCAGTGATTTTGTAAATGTCAGATTATGATAATGAAGATTTTGGTATGATTCAAGCATCTTCCGCTAATATTATATAATGTATATAATGTAGATCAAGCATTTCTTAAGGTGTGCGCAATACAAAACGTTTCTCCCGTGCAGACGATGCACCGGCTGCAGAGACTATGCCCCTAATAAGAACTGTCTCATGAATATTTTTTTCCTTCGGCTGAAACGTGCCCCTGCGGACTATATAATAATAATAATAATATTAATAATAATAATAATAATAATAATAATAATATATTAATAATCAATCAATGTTTATTAATGTGTCCAGGAACAATCAGTCGGTCTTAGTGCTGGCACACTAAAAAAATGAGCAAAAACACACACATACAAACACACATACACACGAGTGCAGAAGGAGAGCGTAGTTCACCAGTCTGAGAATAAAAATATTAACAAGTACGAAAGACACTCAAATCAACAAGGGAAATCAAAAGCACAAAACAGAGACATCACCAGTTGTGAGAACAAAAAGCAAATACTTGGATGTCGTACTGACAAACATCAACGCTTCAACTGATCAGCCCTTTTTCTTGCAAGAGGAGGTTTCGAACAGAATTTGCGAACTTGCTCCGGCAGGAGTTAAAACATCAATTGTGTCAGAGTGGTGGTTATAACACTCAGCCGATCTTTGGATCGGTTTTAAGTGGCTAAAATGTCGAGCTATATAAAAATACAATTGAAGCCGTGTAGGCACACATGCAACTCTAAGGCTCACTTGGGACAGAAGGCTGGGAGAGTTAATCGAGCCGTGCAGGGTCTTAAACAAAAACAACAGATCTGCCTTCACCCGACGCTGCTGCAGGCTCAAGAAGTTGATGAGTTGCGAGTTACACCCAACGTTCAAACAAGGATCACATTTCTCAAGGTAACGGTATTTAAAGATAGAAATAAATTTGTTTTGGACTCGCTCGACAGATAAACTGTTAGTTTTGGAAATGCCGTTCCAAACAACCCAGGCGTACTCTAGCTGGGATCTAACTAAGGAACAGTACAGCGTGAAAAAAGCGGACGGACTTTTGAATTCCTTCGTTATGCGAGACACGGAACCTAACGTGCGCAAGGCCGATTGAACCACTCTGGTAACGTGAGTATCAAATCTCAGGGTTGGATGAAAAACAACACCAAGGTCCCTCAGTTCGCTTACACGTGGCAGCAGTTCGCCATGATAACTATATGGAAAAAATATATCGTGGGTCTTGCGAAAATATGTCATAACTTTTGTTTTAGAATTATTAAAACGGAGGTCACTGTCTAAACAGTAAACACCAATGACCGAAGGAATATGCGTCATTCTGAAGCGTGATGCGATCCTCTAAGGTCGATATTTTTTGTAAAGTATTGTATCATCAGCGTACTGCAGAAATGAAGAGTTTGATATAACTTGAGAGACATCATTTACAAAAAAATATTAAAAAGGAGGGGCCGAAGACAGATCCCTGAGGCACTCCAGAGCTTGCCTTGTGCAAAAACGAGGTAGTATTGTTGACGCGGACGTTGGGTTGCCTATCAGACAAATATATTTTTAACAAATTGTATACCGAACCACATACTCCGTACGAGGAAAGCTTGTATAAGCGGATGTTTTGGTTGACTACGTCGAATGCCTTACTCAGGTCGAAATGAAAAAAACGTCAAGCTGACCCCTGTTACAAACTACTTCAGGGGCAGCAGACGTAAAAGATACGAGATTTGTAGATGTCGATCTGCCGTACATGAAGCCATGCTGATTAGGAATGGCTATACTACGAAACTTGAAGGAGAGGAATTGACGGATTAATATTTCAAAGAGTTTGGAAAAAGAAGAGAGAAGAGAAATCGGTCTGTAATTAAGAACATCACCACTATTTCCAGATTTCAGGACCGGAACAACCACTGCCAGTTTCCAGTCGTCAGAGAATATTCCTGTCGTCATGGAGTTATTAAAAATTGTGCACAGTATAGGCGCAAATAATTCAAGATAACCCCTAACAATTGCTGCGGGTATCCCGCCATGACCTGCAGACAATGCGGGTCTGATTTTCTTAATGCATAGCCTAACACACTCCTCATAGACAACTACAGAACCTAATGAGTCACCAAACCCATCCGAGTGAGGCAATATAGTTGAGGAGCAGTTATTATCATTATTGACTGACGCAAAGTGATCCGCAAACAACCTAATAATAATAATAATGCTCTATTTTCCAGTGCCCACAAACAACCTAGCGGTCTACTGTGTGGTACACAAACATGGGTGAAGTATTATACATATAGGACAAAAATACAAAGTATAAAAGAAAAACTAACAAGAAACACAAGCAAAAAAATAGGGCTAAGTTTGACTTGGCCTGCTTAAGGCAAATGCATCCATTCGCGCAAGTGTTGCATAAAATCCTGACGAGCAATAAAAATATCAAAGTTATTCTGATGAGCATTAGCAAAATCAATTTGAACCCTCAAAAGAGGTGACACATGATGTACAGGAAGGGTAAAAGTTTGATTTGTTCCTTATGATTCGGGGTGGAACATGGAAATCAACAGACTGCAATAAGTCCGTAGAGTTTACCTCACCATAGACAACTTTGTGTAAAAACATAAACACTCGGTACTGTCTTCTCACAGTCAGTTTGTGCAATAAAAACCTGTGAAGCAATGATTCGTAGTAGTAGAAACACCCCCTTCCAATATACCTGCAATAGAGATTTTTAATCATTCCCTTCTGAACATTTTTAATCGCGGTAGTTTGCGCAAAAGTCAGTTAATTCCAAACCACAGAGCAAAATTTTAACCGTCATCTAACCAAAGACTTCTACAGATGGAGTAAAGATGAAGTTGCATAAAATTGGCGACATAAACGTTAAATCATACATATTACTCATAGCGCTGCATTTGTGGTTGTAGCAACATGATTATTAAAAGAAAGTGCACTGTCAAGATGGACGCCAAGATGTCTGATAAACGATATGGGTGGAATTGGGACGCCACCAAGAGTGTACGCAAAGTAAATTCTCTAGCGCTTTCTAGATATCACAATAGATCTAGTTTTGTGTGGGTTCAGTGACAAACAGTTTTCAGTACACCATTTAAAACATGAATCTACATCATCTTGAAGACTTTAACAATCAGTTACTGACTTGACACTTATAAAAAAAAAGCTTAAAGTCATGAGCGAAAAGAAGAATCTTGGCATTTTAAACGCAAGAAACAATGCCATTTATAAACAAAAGAAATGACATGGGTCCTAGAATTGAACCCTTTGGCAAACCGGAACTCCAAATAAACTCATCGGAGTAGCTACCGGAAACACGAACCGAATTACGCCGATGACCGAGATTGTTTTAAAAACCAGGCGCAGAGGTATGGGCTGAAGCCATGCAGGGCATGCTTGTGTAACAAAAATGTGTGATTAACCCAGTCGAAGACTTATGACATCTCAAAGAAAATCGCGTCAACCTGACCTCTCTTGGAGACTACTGGAGCGCAGTAATTCAAGAATGAGCATAAATTTGATTCTACGGTCCTGCTCTTCAAAACCCATGCTGGAATTCATACATCTTTCCGTTCAAGTAAAAGTGAATCCGCTTATGCACTACCTTCTCGAAAACCTTCGCGAAGCCGACTAACAACGAAACAGGCCAGTAAATATCAAATAAAGTAGAATCACAGGTTTTAAAAACAGGCACAACTACCGAATATTTCCAAAGTTTAGGTAGGCTCGCGGTATACCGAGTATAAAGAAGGATGGCAGATATAGAATTTGCCCCCAACAATTTAGTGTTTTTAGTTTTATTTTCGCTGCAAAAACAAGCTATTCACGCCCTCATTCTCCTCCCAAATGTAGTGCTAGCAGTCCGATCCAGATGTCAAAGTTTTTGAACTTTTCGGTATGTCATTCAAAAGTTATAGGTGATTTTCTGAAAATATTAATGGGAAAATGGTATTTGTTTTTGCCCGTTTTCTGTAACAGGTGTTATTCAACTCCGTGTATACGAGAACTCTTTCGGCCGTCATTTTCCCATTAAAGATTTTAGAGAATAAGTTATGATTATTAATATTGGAAAATTAAATAAAGTTGAATATCTGTTCTACCTTCTTACACAGCTACCATAACGTTTTGTAGCTCCCGCTGCCACAATATGTCGCATGGTCGTAACAGACAGTCCAAAAAACAAGATTTTTAAACACGGTTTATGGAATCCGGACGCTTCGCCGTAATACTTAGGAATAAGCTTCCTTGTGGTTCAATGATCATAGAAAAATTAAAGTCTGTCAGATACATTTTTATGACCCATTTAAGATTTCAAATTAAAATAATATATGTAAACACGAAGGGTTGTACTAATAGGGTGAAAAAAACATGTCAGAAATAACCCCAGTGCATCGATGTTGGATGTTGGATTTACTTTCAAAAACGCATCTGTTCAAGCGAACAAAAATATGTCCATGAAGTGGTGTTTGGCATTCGACTTGAGCTAAACTCGTTGGAGGTCACTTCTTTTGAACCGTTCCATTTTATGTCGCAAATTTTGAGGAAGGCAGGGGTCACACATCTTTTGACGGGTCTGTCACTTAGCCAACAGCTTGAATACGTTGTAAGGATGTCTATATAGCAAAATTGTTTATTTCTCAAGTTTATAAACATTTGAAATTATGTTAATGAAGACATTAGCAGGGCTGATACTTGAAAACATTTTCAACTGGGGCTAGGATGAACTGGCGAAATATATTTCAAGTTTTTAATTTCTTTAAAAAGAACAAACAAGTACGAACTCTTTTGAGTGGTTTCCAAAGTCGGCGATGTTCAAAAAAGTTAGTCTCCACGAAAATTAAATAGTGAAGAATGAACTTGCGATCATGCTATTACGGATTGGGCTCTTCATTCATTAATTTTTAAGGAAACTATTGGCGGTGGAAATCCTTATTTTCCATCGCTTCAATTGATTCGCAGCTAATCATGGTGGGACGGCGTGCATGATCATATGAAGGTGTCCGTGAAAACGTCCGCAATGTAAGACTGAAATTACTTCGAAGTTATTAAAGTTCTCCAGTATTCCTGTTTCGTTGGTTGTATACCATAATATGCATATTGGAATCCCAAAATTAAGAAAAAAACTATTTAACACTCCAAAACAATCGCGTGCACGTCAAAACCGAGACCAACCAAATTGAAGTCGCCTTATGACTGGGAGTGCACTGTCGCCCTCTATCCACCGGTGAGGTAAGCCGCACGAGGAAATTGCGAAAAACCGGCGATCGGAATGTAAACTTCTACGCGTGCTCGACTTCCCTCAAGATGACTTTCTGTTCAAGATGACTTTCGGCGACAAGCTTGGAAAACGTGAAACTCGCTCCGGGAACCGCGCCGTGCCGGAATATACCTGCCCGCTCTTTTGACACCGATTCAACGACTACGACCGTCTTGGTCGTGGTGAGAACGACACCATAGCACGAATCGGAGACGCTGGGTCGCTGGGTTAGCTCGTAGGCCGCGACGGCACTCTTGTCGCGCTGCTTGAGTTTGAAGTTTATTAGCGATACGACGAAAAAATTGAGTTATAATAAACTCTAAACTCACGTTCAAAAAGGGAATGAAAGATGAATTATGAACGAAATACCTCAATCTTCACGCGGCTAACAAAGCGCAGAAACGATAACAGAAATGTTGCTCTCAAAAAAGATGCAATTACAATTACAAGTACTCTTCGTTAAAAAAAATTAAATTAGCTTGATGGCTTGAGAAAAAAAGTAATTGGCCGTTGCTTCAAAAGTAACTTCTACTGTTCCGATTAGTTCAGATTTTTAAAACGAGATATTTGTGCCCGTTTAAAACGGGTCTTTTGTGCTGTCCCTTATCGGATTAAAATCACCGAACTCTTAACTAATCATCTTCTTAATCAACCAATTCTGGTAAGCTATACTCCCTCCTCATACCCGGTTCCAGGATTCATGAGTTGGAAACTTGTGCAAACAAAGGACGCTATTAGAAGGGGAGTGAAAGTTAGTAACCGTTACAAGTAATTTTAGTACTTCCAGAAATAATCAGATCACTCGTGCTATTACTTAGTAATTAATCTACTCAAATTATTACAAAATGACTCCAACCTGTTGTCGATTACAAGGAATTTGAGTCTCGAAATTACTACCATACCGGTCTCCACATCACACAACTTGGCTATAAACCATCACGTCACTGTTCTTAATGATTAAGCTGTGAGCTTGTTTTATGAGAGCAGTTCCTCAAAACGAGGGCAGTGTTCGGATACCCCGCAACTCACGGTTCCGGATCGATGTTGAGCTGCGACCTGTTCTTTGTTTTCCTCGACGTTACCGCAGTGACGCCATGTTTTAATGTTTTCATGTTCCCGAGACGCTTCGCATCTCCCCATTGCACCTACCGCGATTTTCCTTTCGAACATGACTCATTGTTTTGGAAACAGTAAACGTATGGCTGCGATCCTAAAGATAAAACTTCCCAACCCAGCATGGGTTCAGACCCGGCAGCACGACATGAGGCGCTATGGAATTAAATATGGCAACAACACGGCGCTGCCGCCAATCAAAATGACAAGAAAGAATACATATTAATCATTACTTGTTCCGGAAAAAAACTGCTCAGCGGGCATGTAAGCTGGTGCATATTGTCAGAACAGGAACAACGCACAGCCAGAAAATTTAAAAGAATAAGAAATATTTTTAACGATTTTATGTAGCTTCTAAATTGTGGCTTATAATCGCTCGCCGTTTTTCCGGTCGAGATGACGGCGTCAGGTACGATCCTATCATTTTCGAGCATCTGGACGTACTCTCTATAAAACGGACATCTAGAAATAACCATGGCAACGATCGCGCAGTTCTATCAACACCATTTAGTTTCTAATTGGCACCTAAGTGGATAGTGCTGAAAAACAAAAAAGAAGCGTCCAACTTCAACAGCGAGAGCAGCCTACAGGTTCTACCGTCGGGAAGGAAAGGGTGATCCAATCAACTCAATAATTCAAGTTCATGGTACTAGGGTACACGGAGTGCACTTATGTTTAAGGGAAATATTTAGTACCATCGAATATGCTTCATGCGAAGTACCAACCGCGACATTTTGCGCCGACTCGCGTCGCAGTGAGGAAGGTGTTCTTGGACACGAACGCAAAATCTTATTTTAAATATCATCACACGTTATAAAGTTAGGTGGCAGTCGAATTACGATATAATTCTTCTCTGAGAGTCATGTCAGCTCTGAAACGTTCTATGCAATTCAACCGGAGTGTTTTCAAACCAGAGGCGGTTTTACTGGTGACCTTCATCACAGCATCTTTGCTGCCAAGAGGAATAAGCACAGGCAAGCCGGATGAGGTGTTGACTTTGAAATCTTTCATTGCATCGGACTTATTCGACCAGTTCTTGTCATCATTCAACCCAGAAAACAGGCACCTGGACATATTTGTGTATCCGCAGTGCCTCGTACAAAACATGACGATGTTCACGACGTTTTTGAAACCTTTGTTATATACAGTGACACATCTGGACTGACGGAAGAGTTCAGCTTCTCTCATGCGGGGGTAAACTTTGCCGCGCCTTTAGACGAAGTTATGTTCCGATTTTATTTTTTGCATGTAGTAATGATTCTAGTTTGAAATATTTAGTCGAAATCATAGCGAACAATTATTTCATGACAGCGCAAATAATTGCGGAAGGAGTGACGTTGAAACCCAGATCGCGGAGTTCATACCGGAACGTTCCGCTTATGCCAGAATTTCACAAAGCGAGTGGAAATTTCAAAATAACGCTCTGTAATGGCACTGCACACATTCAAGACGAGTTCCGTGTTCAGCCCTTGAAAACCATGCTGAACGACCTAAACATTCTAAATTTTTCCGGCAAAGAAAGATTGTGTCGTACTCACTCTGGAAGAACTTGCACAAAATGTGGCAAATATAAACGCGCATCTCTCCCCAAACAGCAGCCTCTTAATGGAAGTAAAATATTTGTATTTTGCGACAAAGAATATTATGTTGAGCACCCAGCCATCGAAGTTACAATTGAACTATTGAAACATCGCTTATCTGATCTCCAACTCAGCAAGTTCGATTTTACATTCCGTGAAAGAATATCGAGTTCCCTAATAGCACTTTCCAAGGAACCCACAAATGCTTATGAGGACACCAACGTTGTACAGTACATCACCCCGGTTGGTTTTTCATTTTTTGTTCCAAGACCGGAACACGTTCTGAAAGAAGCTGTTCTCGTCTTGCCGTTTTCATTGGAAGTATGGATCGGGCTGCTGATATCCCTTCTGTTTTTCGTCCTGACCATTGTCTTGATCAACAAGGTTTTATACAAGAACATGCAGGACATGTTCACTTTTTTATCCCCTATTTTCGCTTCGCTTGTGCAACAAGGTGTTCGCTTCCACAGCGTGCTTCTTGGGACTCAGTCGTCCCGACTCGTTGTTGGTCTCATCATGTTGACGCTTTTCATCATGTCCACGATTTTCAAAGGTCGGGTCACGTCACTTCTTACTTCTTTGCCGTTACAGAGCGATCCTCTACAGTTCATCTCATTACAGGATATTATTAAAAAGAATTACCGTATTTGTTTTCTCAATCACAATGCGCCTGTCGTATACGACTACGAGAGACTCGCCGACTACTACAATTTTGTCAAATTCGTCAGGCAAGGTTCAGAATGCTTCGTAACTGGTGACGGCAGAGACGATTCGAAGACTATAAACATTAACAACGACAAAATAGACACCTTCTTAGTTTCCACAGTACGTCCGGAGCTCTTGGAAGCTCTAAGACGAGAGCTTCTTGAAAGAGGCTACGTCGAAGCTTCTGATCTTGTGCTGACACACCTCACAGGACCCGAAATAAGGCGATCCTCTGTGTACCTGGACGACGTCAAGGACACCCTGAGTCGTGGAGTTGAGACCGGACTCTACACGAGGGCTGACTCGCTGCGCAAATACAAGACCGCATACCGTCGAGCGAACAATGCTATGCCCGTTCCGGAGGCAGTGCTCGGCCTTAGCGACCTAAGACCTGTATTTTTGATCTGGTGCTTCGGAATAATCTTGTCGGTGCTTGTGCTGTTTAGTGAGCTTACCTTTTATCGTTTTGTGTGGAAGTGTTGTAGAGAGATCATGTCTTCGTTATATCTGAAGTCTACTTTACTTTATCGTACATCTCAAAGAAAGGATGTTGAATTGGATGGACAAGGTCAGATATTTGCTACTTAATGTACCGCGCTTTATGCTGGGATCATTCATGTACGAAAATCATCGCAGTGTATCAGGTGTGTTATCTTATGCTGAAAATATTCATGAAATATATTTTCGCATTTATCTGAATACGCGAGGAGCAAATATTGAATGGACTCTATTTTTAATGCCAGTAGAAGCCACGTCGATCGAGTGTGCGGTGTGTTTCGTTGAACTGTTCACCATTCGGGCTCTTCAATTTCAAAACCCACAACACATGGTAATGTAATATTTTGCTTAGATGTGCTCTTAAACCCTTCAGACCCTTACACTCCCAAAGTGGCTGAGCAGTGTCGTTAGACCTTTTCATGTGGCTATCATCAATCGTGCTTACCGATTTACATTTGCAAACATTTAAGCCTACTGCATTTTAACCTTCATTCTAACGCAATGTACAAGGTCTGAAAATCCGTCACAAATAGGTTTCATGAATAATATAAAACTTAGGTGCGGCCTTTAATCATATGCGTATTTTATTTCCCCCAGAACGTATCCTTACAAATGCACGTTGATGCACTGTGAAAACGACCATTTTCAGAGCGTCGTTGCAACAAATTCATGGCTAATATTTCAAGCGCACAGACGCTACTTGCGGACCCAATGTAGTCATTGTGAAGTAAAGAAAACTATTTGATTAGATGGAGGTTCACTCTCTTTCTCGTTCGAGTCTCACACAAGTTATTTGGGTAAGATCACGTAGATTGAAAAATGTATCTTTGTATCAGTATTTCTCACGCCGCCCTACATAAACCTCTTGTACACACCTTCCTGAGGCAGCCTCGAATCATGAGATTTACGGTCCCTGTCCCTAGTTTTGAGAGTGTACGATCAGTGTTGCCCGACTGCAATCAGCTGCGGAGTTTCTTCTTAGTGGGATCTGGCAACCTGCGTAGGCGCAATAAGCGATACATGAATACGAAGAAGACGTTAGCAAGAGTGCTTCCGGCGTAGCCTAGGACCTCGCGGAAGAAAAAGAGAGGTGCTCGCTCCTTCCGACTAGGGCGTCTGCTTCCTGCCTGCGCTGATTGCATGCTGGTCACGATTGTATGCGATTGTGCTGTCGTTCAACAAACAATGGCGCCGGAGGTTGGAGTCGGTATGGTCCCCGCAACATCCTCTATGAGACTTCATTTTTCGTGCGAAGAGCTGTTCTGGGGTTGTGGTGACAATCCAGTCGAGAGTCGCGATGGTAAACCAGAAGGAGCATAATCGACACCTATCCTGCAGAGAGTGGCGGCCGAATCATAGTGCGTCTTCAGGATGGCAGAAATGTTTGCCTTCTTGTCATTTTATATCGTCTACGCTGGTGATTTTACAGCGTTTACGGCATGGAACGTCGCAAGCTTTTCGCGTTCATGTGTGCGCTCATGTTCGAGTTATTAATGGGGCGTACTCTGTGTTTGTGTGTGTGGGTGTGTCGCTCTGTCTGAGGAGCGAATATTTTCACTGGGTTCCGACATTTCAACGAACGGGTTAGGCCTAGCTTGTCGAGGCGTTTACTCGATCTGTGTGGTTTGAAAAACATATCCCAGCGTTGCTCTTTCTCGGTGAAAATGACAACTGCTTCTGTTATGTCAGCAGAAGAATTTGGTGACATCGAGTAGCGTTGAGGACGACGTTGTCCCAGGAGAGTGTGTCTCTTTGTTTTCTTTTTTCTTATGCTGTCCTGCAAGTCTGATACCTGGAATGTAAAAATAAATAAGCTTGTGTTTACCCAAAGTCGAACTTCTTCTTACTGCTTCTTGCTCGGCGAAATCCGAGCAAGAGCAGACGCTAGTGCTTCTTGAATTTCAATGAAAAACAAGGCCTATTAAAATATTTCGGCATTGACTGTGGCTGCAGAGATGTTGAATTAAAAATACTGAAATGGAGGTTACGGGCCATAAAAACGGGTCAAATGTTAAAACAAGCATTGGGAGTTTTATAAAAATTAAAATCGTCGTCACAGGCGGCTGTCGCGTAGTGCTTGCTCGGCGATTGGCAAATCTCAAGCCCCAAAATGGCGGAAACACAGTGCACGCCACGCGACCCCAGCGTCGTCTTGCGTGCTACATGTATCCAACACCACCATCGATAAATAAGTTGCGCATTATTATTCGTTCGTATGTAAGGCACAAACAAAGTCCGGGCTATTTCTTCGAAATCTTTTAGGTCGGTAATATTAAAGCGTCCCGATAGCGACTGTTGGAGTCGGCGGCGTACTCAATGCCTGGGTATTTTCGCCATGTAAGCGCATCCTGGAAATACTACGTAGGCGTTTTGTCTGCTTTGATGAAACATTTGCTAATATGCAGCGGTACAAACATCCGTGTGATTAAACGCCACTCGATGTAAAGTTTGATTCGGGAGTGCTAGATAATAGTGTTTAGAACTCCGGTCGAACTCACCGTCAGACACGAGTAGAAAATGACGTGATGCTCGAGCGTGTTTTATCAGTTCAACTTCGACTTAAAAAAGCGTCTCCACTTTTAGAATATGAATGAGGACATGAAGATATTCAGAGCAGGCAGCAAACAGTACTGCGCCGATAATGGCCTTAAATTGAAAATATTATTCTGATATCATTTTGATCCAGTCGATATCTGTGAAGTATCGAACGGGTCGCGCCGACGCAATCCTAACATACCGTGCCCGTCGCCGTTTTGGTTGAGTGTCGTCAGCGTCTTTTGTGAATAGGCTATGTCTGCGAGGTATTTCTATTTCTATTTCTTTACCGCCGCAGAACCGACGTTGAGAAAAGAAAAGAAAAAAGGTTTAAGCCAAACGGTATCTGCTTATTTTGGCCAGTGAAAGAGATAGGAAGAAGGAAGGAATATTAGTGGCATTTTCCATCTCGCATCGACTTCGACATCTCTCAAGTCTTCCGATTTACTTTTATAATAATAACAAAAACACTACAACTACTACTACTACTAATAATAATAACAATATATTTATTTCACATATCTTAAATACAGCACAAAGCTACGGATCTGTCAAAGACAGTGGAGGCTCGACGGAGAGAACCCAGCGAGTGAAATGACGCAAATATCAAAGAAGTCATAGGAACACATAGCAAGCAAAGAAATATGCCAGTCACGTGAGTAAAATTATGAGTCAAAATAACAAAGTGGGAAAATAAATAAAAAATATCCAAGAGCAATAATCAACAAAACGGTAGAACAGAACTACTTTGAAAAAAAAAGTTCCAGTTTTTACCTTTTTGTCTTTATATTCGCTTCTATAAGTAATCATGGACTCTATCGACTATATATGGCACACAGTAGGAACGATCTCGCTTAACATATATCGGATAACACCGAGGGAATATAAGACTACCTCAGCTACTCAAATCTCTGCTGGACACAAGTGGATGTTTGAAATCATTAGACCAAACACGGGAGAGCACAACACATTGAAAATGAATTGAACGAAAGTTCAGCAACTGTAAAGCCTCGGAGGTGTCTGCTCCAGAAGAACTTCGAAATTGTACCCGACACGTTTTTAACAAACATTGAAGAATTCGGGCAATTTTAGTTTTCAAGCTTCTGTGGAATTACCAAGTAATGTGAAACCACACCTGAGTATGCTATAAGCAAGAGCACGTGCAATTGATTTTCTTACACTAAAGTGTATAAATATCCTATTGCTATAATGTACGCTGCTGACGCTCCTAAGCTTTCGAGGTGCATACGATAAATCCGTTGTACAGGCTAAATCTGTATAAAAATATGCCCCAGTGCATTGCAGTCTTGACATATTTTAGGAAAACACTCTTACAATCATGGCAGTTGAATCTGTGCAAAACAAAGGATTCGTGCAATATCACTAGCTTTAGCGGATTTCTGAAGCAAACAAGTCTGGTTTTAGATGTGTTGACAGTGATAAAATACTCGTATAACCGGTCCATTACTAAGGTGGCGTAGTGTTGCAATACATGTACAGCTTGGTGGTAATTAACGTGACTGAAAAAATCATGTTTTGTAGTATCTGGAGTAACAGGCCGATGGGTTTCTTCGCTGGAACATCTTTATTGCAGGACTGCCGGAATATGACACATAGCCACGGGTGTGAGCGAGCGGCAGGGCAGCAGCGGGTGGTTCAAACGGTACGCTGACTCAGATAGATATGGCGCCGAGGAACAGTGTCGCGAGACGCGCGAGCGCACGCTTGCTGTTGCCCGCTTGTTGTATCACCCATAGAACACTCCCCCACACTTAGTGCAGCACAGTAATACCCTTCGACCGGCATTCCAGTACAATACTCACAAATTAACACGATATGACAGTTTAACAAAACACGAGAATAATTGGAGCTCTCAAAAGTACGAAGTAAAAACAGACGAAATAATTACAGTTTTGAAAAATACAAAGTCCTCGTTTTTTTTTCCTCTTCATTCTTAAGGCGCAAACCTATCAGGCGCACGCCAAATCGTCGCTTGAAATTGATTTTGTTTTGAGGTACAGGAAAATGATTGAAAAAAAGTTGGGCCTCCAATCCACGCTGTTTAGTTGGTTGGTCAGCGAAGCGGTGGTATCACTTTCAACGATTGCCTACTGCGCTATACGAAATGCCGCCGCCGGTCACAACATGCCACCGCTAGTTGTATTGCCATTTCTTTTACCTTTGTCGCTCCTAGTATTCACGCTGCTCCTCGGGAGTTCTAACTATGCGTGGCCTATCCATCGCGGTGCTGCAGCAACAATGGAATCAGTTGCTATACTCTGTTTCATCTTACGTTTAAGCGCAGAGGATGTTACGAGCTATCGGAGCCAATCGGGCCATGTCCACAGAACGGGATTGGCTAAGATAGCTCGTAGCATCCGCTGCGTCCGGACGCAAGGTGAAACGGGGTATAGGCGGCTTCTTCTTTTGTGTATGAAAGTCTTGTGACGTCACTCACCACGTCGCAACTGCCGTCGCCGCGGCAGCTAGGGCAATAGTAATCTTCACCGGGAACGTATACGGTGAGCGCTACATACTACGGATTGTTTTTTGAGGAGCTCTTTATCATTCATTATATGGTTAGGATGCCTGTTTTGTGCTTATTTTTTATTGAAACGAATGTTGTGCTGTATGTCGTATGCGTGGTGTTTGTACTTTTCGCTTCAATCTTCTGAAGTACTTTTTTCGTAAGAACGCCGACACAAAAACACACGCGGGGAAAAGGAATGTGCTTCGCATTGTTCGCAGGCGCCGTTATCATACATTATGCGGTTTGCACTTCACACGAGGGCTTCGAATGATGTCAACCACCTTTCGAAGCAGCTGCAAACCTAATCTTTAACGGAACGCGTGGGAGGGTGTTCCTATTGTTCACACGCGCCGTATCATTCATGATGTGGTTTTGATGCTTGTTTTGTGGTTTTTTTATTGAAACGGATACTGAGCTGTATGCTGTATGCCTGATTTCAAAGAAGATATGCTGTTTTGCCTTTAATTGTTCGCCGGGGTTTTTTTGCTTACAACCCCAACGACACGAAAATTTCCTTGGCTGGTAGAGGTATGCAGCTTCGCTGTAAAACGCATCGAAGGCACTGCAAAAACTCTAAACGTAGCGGGGTTCAGCAGTCTTAGAAGATTATCCCAGTCACAGGCAGCGACCAAAGCATCAAATTTACCTGTATCCATAATTGAGACACGCAAACAATCGCACTTTCTTACGTGCTCCTCACCTACTTGTACACTCTCCTGCAATATGGAAGACCCACTGCGGGCGCTTGGCCCAGACGGCGGGAGGTGGGGTCGGTTCGCGCGCTTCAGGCGATTCCATTCTGCTTCGAGGGGAGGACACTCAATCGGGGCTCAATCGGACCTGAAAACGCTCAAAAGCTCTTGGTTTCGGATTAGCGGAAGCGCGCGCTTCATTGGCGTCATGCCCAGAGATATCACCACTACTGCTCGAAACAAGCTAGTCAGCATTGTTTTCTATCCCTTGTTCCTGGTGTAAATTGTGAAAAATGGTACTGCCAAATTAACCAATATCGAAGTTACAGCCAAGTAGTATTTTTAAAAGATAAAATTTGATGAAGAGCGGATTTATTTGTAAAACAAAAGGCATAGAGGTCGCTCTTTAAAGGGGTACGGAAACGAAATCCCATTGCTCATTTTTTAGCTTTAATGTATTGCATGTTGCAACGTAACCTCAAAATACCAGTCTTTCGTTGGAAGGCACAAGAAAACTAATTTAATAGCTAATTGAACGATCTTTCAAGGTGCACCTGGTGGATGCATGTGGAGCCTATTTGGGAGGTAATCTAGCAACGTTGGGGAACTTGCTACGTAGTCATGACGTAGCAAGTTCCATCGGAGCAGCGTCGCTCTTTGGAATTCAACATTTTCCTTCATAGCTCTCCTCCTCAACTCTCAAGTCGCGCATTGTACCAAACAGTTCAAGAAGACGGAAAGAAGGGACTGCTTTCTTTCTCGGACCCTTGTTTGTGTACCCGGACACAGCCAGTCTCCTCCTAGAAGATTAGCTGGTCGCTCAAAATTTGGACAAAAGTTGCTTTTCCCACCCCGTTCACCCGTAAGCTGACAGTGCTGTGGAAGCTACGTGCTTCTTGGGCCAGCAACACGCTCGTCACCCCACGGGTACTGCGAACGGCTCGCTTGTAACGCGTTGCCGCTATTGACACCTCCAGAACGCTGACAACGCCACCAACGGCAAAGCTCTTAACCACGCCAGCCTTGCTACGTCACGAATGCCGGGAATAATTTTTTTCTGTTTTTGTTTGCGCCGGATTTTTCCACGACGTATCGCGCTCTCCGTTCGCTTCTCTTCGAGCGCTTGCTGGAGTACACCGTTAGGAACGAAAAATATAGCCAGTCGTTTGAAATACAAACGTGCGATTATTATTTACGGTTATTACTCGTCATGCTTGACTAATTTCCGAACGAAATTTGAATATTTACATTTTTGTTTCCGTACCCCTTTAAGAGAGTCAGAATAATTGCCTTGGCCCTGGCCGGTCTCTCTCAGACAGCAATTGAGGTGTTATCAGGACATAGCTGTAGCATGACGCTGACGAACCGTTCTCTACCGCACAACTGAAACTAATAAGCGGATGATTTCATCTCAAATAATGGAAGAAAAAATGATGGGTCCTCAAAATTTATGAAAAAAAAGTATGTTGGTGGAAATTTGTGACTAGAACGAACTTCAAATTAGAACTACTGAAATCTTTTTGATCTTGAGTTGTGGGCTTCAAAAGGGCAGAAGGTTATTCTTGCAATTTTTGTATTTTTCGTTTGGAGTCTCGCGACATTCAAATTGTTTTTTACAAGTATACTAACTTTTTTGAATATGCTTTGAGATTTTGTATAGGAGCGCTAAAACTTTCCAAAAGTCATGTTTTTATTTATGAAATAAACATTTTTGAATTGTGCACCTTTGAAAAAAAATGGGCAAGTTTGAATCGAGCTAGCTTTCGATGCGCAATTATTTAAGACATAAAAACATATCAAATGAATGCTTGCACCTACGCCTATTTAAATATTATAATGTTGTTAATTCAAGTGTAGTTTATATAAAAAATAAAGCTGTAAACTTAAAAAGAAAAGCTACAAATCCGACATTCAAGTCCATTAAAAAAAGTTTTATATTTCTTTTAATTTATTTATATCAAAAGCTGTTTATGTGTTTGTAAATATGAAAAAAAACATTCTCTGACATATATCGTTTCGTAATGTTAAGCAGTCTGTTTAAAAATAAGACACATTTGAACTTCCATCCTACGACGCATAACTCTGACAATTCATTTTGTTTAAATGCTTGTTATTTTGTAACAATATCATATTTTTATGGATCTCCAGTTAACACACAGGTCGGTGAAACTTATACATTGATAGTATTTATTTTATTGGATAATATGGTAAGGGGTTCTACCAGACGTCCAGTTTGCTTAAATTGGTTTATTCACTTATGATTGTATAATTGATAAGCAAGTGAAATGCTCAAATGGCAAAGTAGTCTTAAACAAAAGTATAGAAAGGATTTCAGTATGGTGTGATGATTGGCAAATGTCTCTTAATAACCAAAAATGAGCGCATATGACGATAACAGGAAAGAGAAACCCACTGAATTTTAATTACACTCTTCAAGGAATAGCTTTCAAAACGGTATGAGAATACAAATACCTAGGATTAATCGTAACTTCAGATCGACGTTGGTACTCGGATATTAATTTTATCTCTCTTAAAGCAATGAATAAGTTAAGGGTATTAAAAAAGGAGACTGAAGGACTGCTCGAGCAAAACGAAACTAACTGCGTACAAAATGTTTGTTAGGTCACTCGAGTATGCCGACGCTGTGAGCGATTCTTGCACAACATCTAATATTAACAAATTAGAAGGGATTTACAAGAAGGCATCAAGATTTATACTTAGTAAGTATGGCGGAAACACCTCAATTTCGGAGCTTTATATAGAGGCCGGCATTCCACTTTTACAAAAACTTAGAAAGATGAATCGACTGAAATTTATTTTTGATTTAATCAATGGGAACTGCAACTTAGATTATCAAGATAACTTTCACTTCAACACGTCCAGGGTCCCAATAAGTAAATACAGTAAGTCAATCCCTGAAATAAAGTGCAGGACTGACTGTTACAAATACTCTTGTTTTCCTCGTACTCTCTGGGCCTGGAACGCGTTACCCGAACGTATTGTCTCCTCAAACTCTTGGACATTGCTTCCAGCCTTGATAAACGAATTACCAGAGTTTTGAGGTTTCAGGCCCAGACACCCCTTAAAAATTTGTTTTTTTCTCTTCGTGTGTTCCTGATTATATATGCGATGTTGTTTTTGTTTTGTTTTTGTTTTTGCTCCGCTACCAGACGTTGTGCTTGCTTTATCGTAAACCTTGATCGATGTATATTTCCTACCTTGGCTTCCTCACGGCTGCCGGTAGTAACAATAAAGAAATAAAAGTAAAATTAAACTGCTTCGCAATATTCAGCCGTAATCTTCGTTATTTTGTCGAAAAGCTAGACTCCGTGTGACGATCACCAAGTGAAGTACAAGTTCCTCACCTGGAAGTAATTGCCCAAGACGTAATAGAGGTCATCAGTGCAGCGAACGTCAGCGTGACACCTTGAAACTTTCATGTAAAAAAAAACAAGAAAACTTCGCGACAATTATTTTAGACGAAAACAAGGCTAAGCAGCGAAAGATTTTTCAAAGATTGGCCGCAAGTTGAGTGACTTTTACAAGACAACTCACACTGCTGAACAGCGGCATTAGAGTTCAACCTGCGTTCACTATGCTGCTACTGGAGGCCCGCTCACTTGAACAGCTCGTCCACCCAGGAAAAGTGTCGAAAATGGACCCTGTTGACTCCCGGGCTGAAAAAGGAAATTTCGGCTCTGATTTCCAGAGTAACGATGCACATTCTTGACGTGTCAAGAGACTTAAAAAACAGAAAGGTGTATGGGCAGTGGTTTATCAAAGTCACCCCCTATGCTTCAAGTATCTTGAGCTTGCCATGAAACACTACACGTAGGGCGGTAAAGATTGCTCAAGAGAAATTACCAGCAAAAACGATTTTACGTGCGTATTCTGATAGAAAGAAAAATCCACATCGCATTAAAGCTTCTTAACAACTTCTATACGCTGGATGTTCAAGAACTATGAAGGCGGCTCATCCACTCATCGAGATTGGGCTAACGAAGTTACTGATCGACTCCGACCCAAATGGGTAATGAAACGCCCAGTGCACGATTAGTGTCTAAATTTATTGTGCAACCCTCTCTCTGGCTGGCAGCAATAGCAAACGTAGGCGGTCAAGGATTATGTCTCGAGGAAATCAAGAAACTTTGCCCGTGTGCTAAACCAATTGAGAAGTGTGTTTTGCTTACCTGCAATGTCTGTCCAAAAGGAGAAGGTTACACCTTTGCTTCGTTTTCAATCAAGGAAAGCTAAGAAATCGAAATGGCATTGTGGGAATTCGACGAAGTGATAAAGAAACAAATGGGGTGTCACGCTTTTTGCAATGAGCTCAGAAAGTGCATAACAAAGTACCTCCACCATTCACTCATCTGACGTGCTAAGCGGCTTGCTATAAGCTCAGAAAAGTCGCATCTCAAGGCTGGTACTTTCGTATTGGATTTTTATTTTGCGGAATACTAGAGCTTCGTTCTTCCGCGAGTGGCGCAAGGCTTACCATGGAAGAACCAAATGGTGTCGCTCTTCACCTGCGTCGCAACAACGAAGCGAAATACCTGCAACTTCGGAGTCGTCAGCGACGACATCGTGCATGATAAAGCACACGCACTGTTCGCTTTGCGCGCTTTTGAAAAGTGACTTGAAAAGAACATTATGATATTTACAAAACTTTTCCACATCTCCGACGGGGCGGACAGTCATTTTAAAACTATGTTTTAACTGTACGAGACGGCGAAGAGACAAGTGGTGACTAAGCAGTTTTTTTTCAGCTACGGGACACGGGAAAAGTGCATGTGATGGCGTGGGGGAGTCCTCAAGCACCAACTTTTCTTGCAGAACCTTATATCCTAGAAAATAGGAGCCACTGGAAGTGCTGATAATTAGTGAATTAGTCAATGCCATGGTCAATGTTGGCCTTAAAAAGCGCTCGACGAAATCATGCCAGCATTACATTACATGCAATTACGAAGGTCAAAGTTCAAGGCCGGAATCAACTGGGTACCCCGTATTCATATTCACTTTTGTGGCTGTAAAAATCCTGAAAAATAATAAACAAGGTGGTGACGTTGACAGACAGTTAAGGGAAAGACAAAAAGGAGTGGTAATCATGCGCTATATTCAACAATTTTCCCGCCGGCTAAAAGAAAAGTCGGGAATCGAGAAATTTTAAATGTACTTATTTCGGCCCCTAAAAGCTGCTCATTTTAAGCAAAACAATTAATACAAATATCAACCCACAAGTACGCTGCACAAAAAGACACCGCAGAATGTTTTCTCCACATAAAATTTAGTTTATTTTTTTCCTCTTTCATGTGGCAAGAAATATAGAGAGCAAGATGGGTATTGCTGAAACGATAATGGTGAAGAGAACATTACTATAATACACAGAAAGTAATATCCGGCCATTTATGTTTACACTGTCGCGGTTGCTGTTGTGAGGCTGAATTTAGGCGGTGTTTTATAATAGGTACAAGTGGCCAGAAGCTTACTAGAGAGATTATTGAGGCAGAAAGAATCGCACGGCTTAATGATGCATTTGTCAGGGCAGGGGCCCACCTCGATGGTATCAAACAAAGAGCTAGAATTTTTGACACGTGGAGAGATGAGAGGCCAGTGGAATACAGAAAATATTGTTGCGCGTCTCGCGAAGACCAACATGAAGCGGTTTTGCAATGGTAGTTCCTAGCGCAGGATCCCAAAATAAAAATGAGTTGTAAGTCAGCGCTGTGTGTCTCTTGGGTGCGTGTCCGATGTGTGTAATTGCTCTCTAAGCGCTGTTGTTCATAATCAATCAGTCGATCAATCAATCAATCAATCATTCAATCAATCAAACAATGTTTTTATTCAAGTGCCCAGGACAACCTTGCGGTCTTGGTACAGATGTACTGAGTAAACATGTCAGGTATAACAGGGTATAAATCAATAGTCCAGACAACACACACAACGTACAAGCCCCAAAACAAAAATGCACTAAACATTTACGAGAATAAACACGAAGTCACGACACACTATAACCTTGATGGTACTACCGCCACTAGCAATCGTTAGATAGAAAAAAATCCAAAGTATGAAATTCGGGTGTGAACACCGCAAGTTTGTGCATACAGTTCAAACTTAAGTGATGATCTTTAACGTTTTTACAAACTGCAGCGTATTATTGTTAAATATCTCGAGTGTTTAAAAAAAGGGAATTACAAGTCTGCACAAATCTGGGCACAGGATCGTGGAGGTTACGTAGACGCCCATTGCAGAAGGACGCATTTTGCCCTGTTATTTTTAAAGGAAGTTTTAAGAGTACTCTCGGCGTCAAAACCGTGCAATCAGGGACGGTGTGGACAAGTTTGTATAAAAATAAGATATCAGAAAGTTCTCTCCTACGACGACAGGTAGGTAGTGCCACGCTACGCTGAACTGGGCAAGGGCAACAGTAGGGGTGGGCACAATGCGCGCTGAGTAACGATGTCTATAAATAGAAAGAAACTTGTTCTGAACCCGTTTTATTTTCGAGGAATTTGTGGCACAAATGCCGTTGCATACAATAGCAGCGTATTCGAGCTGTGGTCGACACAATGCAATGTAGAGTATAAGGATTGTGCAGGAATTAATAAACTCTTTAGTGATGCGGCACGCACTGCGTTCACGATGTGATCAACATGACTGGAGAAGTGTAAGGTGCCGTCACACACCACGCCGAGATCTTTGATTCTGTCCATACGTTCCAAAAGGTATGACTGAATAACATATGGAAACACAATGTTATGTGCCTTATGAGTATACGACACGACTTTTGTTTTAGAGCTATTTATCTTCAAGCCATTCTCACGGCACCATTTTTCAAAAGCATTAACATCTCTCTGTAGCAGAACACAATCCCGGTCTTCTCGTACCTCCATAAACATATTTATATCGTCTGCGTACTGCAGAAATGAAGAGTGACGAATCACAGCCGAAACAATATTAACAAAAACTGAAAACAGAAAAGGTCCAAGAACGGAACCCTCAGGTACACCCGTTGTCGCCACATAAGTAGCAGAATTATCTGTCGAACAAACAAAGCACTTACGATTACGCAAATAACGTTTGAGCAATGAAAGCAATGAATTGAGAGTATCCAGCTTTGACAGTTTTGCCAGTAATATTTCATGATTAACAACGTCAAACGCCTTACTTAAGTCAAAGTAAGTTGCATCAAGCTGGCCTCTGTTAGCGACGGCGTGAGCAGCGGTTGACATGAAACAGGTGAGATTAGTTGTGGTCGAGCGACCCACCATAAATCCATGTTGGTAAGTGATAGAATAATGCTTGAGATTAAATGACAATATTTTGTGTAGTGCCACTTCGAGGAGCTATGAATATGTGCAAAGAACATATATAGGTCTGTAGTTCAACATATTTGTTTTGGGACCGGACTTATGCACAAGTACATCAAGTGTCGTTTACCACATAGCGGGAAGGACTTTATTCTTTATGCAGTTATTAAAATTCTGTACAAGAAGAGGAATAAATATGGCACTGTATGCCTCCAAGGGGACCTACGGAACACTCTTATGGCCAGAAGACAAAGAAGGTTTGAATTTATTCACACACTCATGCAGATAGCTCCTCATCAAAGAGCGCCATACAAGATGCATTCCCAGAGACAGCTGGCGCGGCAATAGTTGAAGGGGTTGGATGACGCTTAAAAACGGACTAAAAGTGTCGTGCAAAAATTTCACAAAAATCGGTCGTCGAGTTTTCCTCTGAGTCTAGAAGGGTGATCTCCCCTCTACTTTTTGCGTGGGACCGAGAGCGAACATACTTCCAGAATTCTTTGGAATTTTTAGTTAGGTGCAGCTCGACGGAATCAATGTACGCCTGACGATCACGTTCAAAAACGTCCCTGCAGAAAGACCTAAAGCGCCTTATTTATGATTTAAATTTGAGGATTCTGTTCTTCTTAAACTTTCGGTGAGCGCTCAATTTCCTATTCATTAAATTACGTAATTTGTGTGAGAACCAGAGGGGAAACTTTGAACCTGATGTTTTACGTAACGGGATGGATTGATTCATTACTTCTCGAACGATGCGAGTGGAATCGAGAAACTGTTGGTCAACGTCAGAGCACAGAATGATTGAGGACCAATCGTAATTGGAGAAACGTTCATACAAACTAACATTATCTCCAGCGGAAAAATTGCATCCATTTACTTCAGAACGTCTCCGTGAACAACGTCGCATGCCCTGTCGGAGAGGTATACTGATCTGCAATGGAGGGTGTTATCCGTCGGAAGGAACAGAGACGGACGTAACCTCAGTTACATCTATACAGTCTAGATTTGAGAAACAAAGATCAAGCATGTTGCCCTGGGTGTTCGAGATACAGTTGTATTGTTTTAAGTTTGTAAATGATGCGAAATTAAGTATGAGATTAGATTTTTGAATAATATAGTAATGTTGAGAGGACGTAAAGGCTGTTTCCCAACATATGTTGGGGACATTAAAATCGCCAAGAACCAGGAATTTTAATTTTTGAAGGGCGTTGGTTGAACACTTAATGCCTAGTAGACATTGGCCAAAATCATTTGTTGAGGTGTCGGGGTGTAAGTAATAAGCGCCAAAAAGGATACGCTTGCCATTCGCACAAAAATAATATTTTAAGCCCAATTTGTAGACTCTTTGAGTGTTATAACCAGTACTCTGAGAAGTTCGATATTTTTGGCTCGTGCTACAGGGCGTTTGTTATTTCTATTGAAGACCTGTCTGGCGGGTGAATATTGATTGTGCTTTACTCGTGATTTCGGAGAACAAAGACATCGTTGGGTCTGTGCTAATGCTACTCCTTAGTATATTATTCGTTTTGAGTGCCTCTCAAAGTTGTTTGTACATTACTGAAATTTATCCTGATTGTACACAAGACATAGATATTGTATTTTGTTATTATTTAGCTCACTGTATGTCGTGTAGGGCTATATGCAGTTACTGTATAGTGCAGGGGTGGCCAGGCTGGCCCGGCCTAGGAGCCGCAAACATAACCACGAAACTTCTAAGAGCCGCGCGGGGAGGGGGGGGGGGCACTTTCGTAAAGAGCATTAAATGAAACTGGAACTACCTTCAGTCTATCCGTGTCAAAAGCAGTCCAACTGTACGTGAGCTAGCAGTAGCACAAGACTGCCAAGCCGCAAACTGCCTTTCAATTTAAAACGCGTTCCTTTTTTTTTTTTTTTAGAGAAGTGCTCGTGTGACTGGGAGGGAGGCGAGGGAGGGGTTGGGGGTAGGAGAGGGAGTTTCGAGCCGCACTTTAACGCGCGAAGAGCCGCATGCGGCTCGCGAGCCGCAGCTTGGCCACCCCTGGTATAGTGCATTGCTATTCTTTATTTGTGTGTTCTATGTATTCATTTCCATCCAGTGTGCCAGCCCTAAAACCGCAAGGCTGCTCCTGTGTTACGGGTTTTAGGTGAGCTACTTGGTACTACGTACTGTTATAAATCAGGTCAGCTGAATACGGAAAAACAAGGACACGAAGGAAAGGACTGGACGAACACACAGTGGTGTGATTATAACGCAATTAAATTACCACTTACCATTATAATCACACAGTGGTGTGATTATAACACAATTACCCTGGTGATTAGCGATGGAAACGTTTATACATGAGTCTTCTTGATGAACGGAGACGCTTATCTTCTCAATCAGGCACGCGGTTTTGCTCCCTCCTTTAAAAGCGCATCGCCCGATGAAACATAATACAAAACAAAACATTGATAAGTTACAAAGGTCCTCTGACACACGAAGTGTCAACAGTCCTACCGAGCGTAGAACAATTTTAACCGAACAACGTGAACCACCTCGGGTCATGGTCGGCGTCGTGATGATGCTTGCATTCCGTCGGGCACCGCTTTGTAGTTGAGCTCCCCGAGGCAACGAAGTACACTGTACGGTCCGAAGTATCGTTTCAACAGTTTTTCGCTGAGGCCGCGTCGTCTAATGTGTGTTCCCACCCATACCCTGCCTCCGGGCTCAAAGTGAACATCTCGACGACGAAGGTTGCAGCGGCCAGCGTCGACAGGCTGCTTGTCTTGAATCCGGAGTCCGGCGAGCTGACGGACTTCTTCGGCCCTTTGAGCAGCCACATGGGCGTCGTCGCTCCAATCGTCAGTTTGCACTTGGGGCAGCATCGCGTCTAGCATTGTCGTTACTTTCCGACCCTGTACCACCTGGGAAGGTGCAACTACAATGGTCACTTAAACTGCCGTGCTAGACCAACGGGACGTAGGGTAAGACCTTGGGTCACGTCTTGGGCTCGACGTCGTAATATATGGCGATAATGTCTGCGATGGTCTTGTTTAGCCGTTCCGTCAGCACTCTTGTCTACGGATGGTACGCCGTCGCTCGCCGATGGCCGGTGTGGCAGATCCGGATGATCCCTCGAGTTAGTTCTGTCAAAAATGACGACCCTCGTTTTGTAATCAGTATTTCGGGGGCACCGTGCCTAAGGACGATGGATTAGATGAAGAACTTGGCGACTTACACTGCAGAGCCCGATAAAAGAGCTTTGGGTTTGGCTTATTTTGTGAGGTAATTGGTCTCGACGACGATCCTCCGGTTTCCTTCCGTCAATGGTGGGAATGGTCCAAGCAAGTCGATTTAGATCCGCTGTAACGGCGTCGTTGGGGGTAGGGGCCGGCTGAAGGAGTACTGCTGTCTTCGTCTGTGATTTCTTGCATCGTTGGCATTGGCGTCGGGATCGGACCTAGAGGTGGGCATCCTTTGGAAGATTCGGCGAGAAGTACTTTTCTCGAATCTTTGGAAGTGTTTGTTGTAGACCAGGTGGCCCGCCGTCAGACCGATATCGGACACATGGAAGACTTCCGCTTGAAGACTCGACGGGATAGCCAAGAACTCAGTTCTTGGTTATCGTCGTTGAGCATTTCCATTTTTGAGAACTCTGTTTTGGATGTCGTCGTTGAGCATTTCCTGGATCTGTTCTTGTACCCTGTTTCTCTCTTTTAAAGAAGCTCGGCACGGCAACTGTTGAGTAGGCGGTGCGTCGCCGTGAGTAACGATGCGGAGCTTTGCTACCGTCGTTTGTCGCATCCTTGTTGGCGTCTCGAAGAACTCGCTGACCTCTTTGAGAAGTTCATCTAGCCTTCGCCGTTCTAAAGCGGGCAGCTCAGGGTTGACTTCGAGCTGCAAGGGCGGCGTGGTGTTGGACTGTGATGGCGAAGGTTTCTCGGAGATTGCGGTAATTGCGGCTGAAGTTTGAAGTTGCTCGACATGTACCACGGCGGTACTTTTTGTTAGATCGACGTGTACAACGGCGGTACTTACCGCGAGGCCGCGGCACAGATTCCATCGGTATGTCGAAGCCAGCCCGAGCCTATTATCATTGAACCGCGCATGACGATCACTTGGCTCGGTTTTCCTTTCGCCGCATTTTTAGATTCTGGGGCCGCTATCTTGCTTATAGGGAATTTTGTTTTCGAACTTTGCAAAGCAAAGAAAAAAGCCTCCGGGAATGCGAAACGCGTTTCCAGCTAGCTTCTGGTACAGCGATAACAGCTGGAGGTGCCGTGAGGCTCCAGACTCTGTTTAATGGCAAGAAACGGCGTCAGCGATTGCTTTATCTACCAGGACTTATGCTAGCCGTGATCATGGGAGGAGATTTACTTACAGGCGAAAGCATGGCACTCGTCTTTTCTGGCGGAAAATACCGGCTGGGACAAAAAACAGAGCTGACTCCGTTTATCAGACGAGAGGACTGCCTACGTAACCCGCCCCTGCAGCCCGCTTTACCATGTTGCCGGACGTCTTGCTTGCCGGTTTTCAAGAATCTTTGCGGAAGTGCCCGCAAGCAGCCAGCAGAAGCAGGAGCTGCAAGTCGTCCTGCAGCCTTTCTCACCGTTGTTTACAGAAACGCCTGGAAAGACTGGCATCATCTTGCACCGTACTGAAACCTGTGGCGCGCGGCCCCGGAGGTGCAACCCTAGAACGATCAGCGTCCACAAAAAGGCACTGCTAGATGCGGCGCTCGAGGAGATGATCGACACCATTCTGTACGCGAGTCGAAGAGCTGGCGTTCGCCGTTCTTCTTGCTTCAAAAAGACGGAACAGCCAGACTCTGTGTGGATTAGGCGGCTAACGATGTGTCCGTACGAAACAGCCACCCTCTCCCCAGCATTTCCTCTGTGATGTACGCGCTCGGTAACATGACCGTGTTTACAACACTGGATTGCATTCGCAGGTTTCATCACATCGAGATTCACCAATCTGATGTTTTAAAAATGGCTTCATCTGCCACAAAGGGTTGTTTGAGTTTAGTCGATTGCCTTTTGGTAGAACCAGAAGAGCTCTAGTAGACATTGTGAATATAAGTTTAAACATAGTTTTGAATGGTCCAAAGAACCCCGAATTACTCTAAATAACTCTAAATGCCACTGTATGATTTTTGTTGCAGGTAGAAGACTAACGCAGACACATCCACCAACCATACGATTTGACAATATTAATATAAAATATGCGCCTTCAATGCGTATACTGGGAGTTATATTTGACCCAAACCTATCCTGTACCCAATGCAGAATATAACAGAGAAAACGTTATAAAGCATACAACACAATTATCATAATTTTAAAAACTAATTTGGGTAATAATAAAAAACAGCAGCGGGAATTGTATCTTAGATGCATTGAAAGATATATTGTATATGGAGCAAGCACATGGTGGAAAACAACAAACAATTCCCACCTATTTAGAAAAGTATCAACAATACAACGCATACCATTATTAAATATATGAAGAGCTTCCCGTACTACAAGAAACATCAGTCTTCCGATAGTATGTAATATTATTCAACTTCATATTACATTAAACAAAGTACAACTACTGTTAGTTTAAGAAAATAAGGCAATATTACGTAATAATAAGGAATTTAACCTAAATAATACAAATTACAATTTTGATCCTTGGTTATTTCACCCATGAACTTAACACAGTACAGAATATCAACTAAACATAATCATCCCAAATAATCTTCCTATATACACAGATGGTCCAGTAAAACCTGGCATAGTGTGTGCCGCTTTTGTACTATAACATCATTAAATGAAATAAAACATATCGCTCACTAAAAATTGCCTAATCACGCTACCACATATGTAAGGTTCCGCGTTTTCGGGTATTATTCTTTCGCAATTCGGCGTACCTTTTTCGGAGTTCATTTTAAAATTTACTTTTCGTTTTCTTTGTGTATACTTATGCCCACGAAAGTTTACCGTTTTTTTTTTGTGAATATGAAAGAAACATTATCGGACACCGGATCAGATAATCCTCGTAGCTCTGATATTTGTGATCACTCGAAGAATAACGGCGCAGATACATTCGTGGTCTTCGCTACAACTTCCGTCAGGGCAGACTTCAAAATCACGAAATTCGCGGGCATAATCTTCAGCGCGCTTTTTTTCCTTCCCATTCTGACGATGTGACCATCTGAGGTGATGACCGTACAGGAACCAGGAGAATAGCAAAAAACAAAATATATATTGTATTTTGTACCCTATATTGTATTATTGTATTTTGTACCCTACACTATGTACCCTATAAAACCAAACTATTATGTATAATAAATTTCAGCTGTGTTTGAGACTTTGTGTTGTGTTGTCCTTTTTCTCCCCCAGTCTCGGGGTTTTGTCCAAAATATTGTATTTATGTTTTCAACCAGAGGGAAGTTTGAAAGAGGGTGTTGAGAAATGTATTAACGGCTTTCCTCGATGTCCTCTGAAATGGATGAAGCGAAAAACATTATGCTAGCCCACATCCGAATTTTTTTTTCTAGGACCGGGACTTGACAGATTTTGCCCGATCACAGAAAGGACACAGATGTCCCGCGAAGGCGAATCCAAGACCTCTTTTGTTGCATGTTAAACCTTGGAAGAGGGCAGTCACGAAGAGTTCACACAATGCCGAACCTTGCAAAGTCCTCTCTTTCTCTCTCTCTCTCTCTCTCTTCTCCCTACCCCCTCTCCACCCTCCTCCCCCCCCCCGGCCACCTCGACGCGGCCCTAAAAAAGTGACCTTTTTTGGTGAAAAGCGAATTTTAGAAAATGGATTAGACATACTTTCATCGGTTTAAACCGAAAACGCCAAACCTACAAACAGACCTTTTTAGGTTAAAAACCGAATTTCCGAAAATGGATTCGGGGTAATTTTATCTGTTTTTTTTATCGGTTTAAACCGAAAACTCCGAACCCTACATATATGATGCAAAAAAGCAGCTTTTGAACAAGCATTACAATATATCGAAACCTATAAAACCAACCATGCAACAATAACCATATAAACGGATAGCCTTTCTCTGCTCCAAGGTCTTGCAAACGCAGAAACAAAAACTAAAAAAATACACGATATGAAAAAAACTTAGTAAACAAATTCAAACTAAACATAATTTACCACTTGTATATGTTAAGGCACATTCCGGGAATGATGGAAATGAGTTAGCAGATTATTACTCCAAAAATGCACATTCCTGTTGAGAATTAATTACATGTTTATACTTAAAAACTTCGTGAAAAAAAGAATTATACAACCAAGCCAGAAAAGAATGGGACCGAGAATGGAAAGAACAGGGACGAGGAAAATAAGTGAGTTCTTGGATTCCTAGAATAATGAACATCCAGAACACATTCCGATCATCAAATTTCTTAACACAAATAATTAAATGTCATGGAATATTGCCTTTCTATTTTTTCAGATTTAAAATCACCAATATTATTCAATGTTTTTTGTGGAATGAACGCAACTGACTTTGAACACTACTTTACCACCTGTCCATGAAGCCTATTTTTTCGCCTCAAACTAAACCAACGTAATTATACCAACTTAAACGCCGTAACCAAATCTGCAGTGTTTTTAAATTGAAAGCAAAACAAAAATGCTTGAAGACATGATGAATATTATACAAGCGGAGATGGAAATCTAATAAAAAGGCCGAAGGAGAAATACATATGCAGCAGGGAAACCTCACACAAAGATGAAAAATCGGTGCGTGGCGTGCCTTGCCAATCGGGTGGGTAGCGGGTTACTTAGTAAACCATCATAAAACAAGAACCGCCCGGTCTTGCGGACTTGTTCTTGCGGGCTCGCATATAATTAAGTAACAAAACATCACTAAAAAGAGCGGATGGCAGATCCGTTTGGTGCCGTGCCACTCCACTTGGGGTTGGCAGGGGGTTATTGGGCGAGCCATCCCAGGCCAAAAACAACACGGTCTAGCGGGCTTGATCTTGCAGACTCGCACAAACAACCAAAAAATAGCTACCTTATATAGGATCACGCGTACTGCACGGAAACACCTGAAACAACTGAACCCTGAAAAAAATATCCTCATGACAAAGGCCAACCAAACGGTCCGTCAACTTCAAAAACCACCATATCCTAACATAATTACAGAAATAAAAATATTTCGAGAAAGTATACAGTATAAAAACTATTAATCTCCAAAACGACAGGTGAAAAGTAGTATTTTAAGAAGTAAAAAAGAAATTAATGAAAAGTTGGAACTAAGTAATGTGAATAAAATATACATTAATTAAAAAAAGAGAAATCCTCCTTCCAGTTGATAAAACATCTGCAAAGGGTAAAAACCGAAAACAATACCAATGTAAATAATGTAAAAAAGTATACATGTAAATAAAAAAGTAAAAAATTTACATAATACAAAAAGATATTGTCGGGCTCAACTGCGCATGTACGGAGCTCCTAACACGGATGGAGCGCGTGGTTGGAGGAGACAAGGCCATCACGTTGTGCTCAAGCCGCTTGCTCAAGATGCAGCACCCGGCGGCGGAACATCTGGGATCGACGCAACACCGAGCAACGGCGCAAACCTCAAGGACTGACGGCGATGACCCCAACCACACACACGCCGGGGAACGCTGGTGTAGTTTGCGGAGGAGCTACGTGCGCGGCATCACGCTGCGGCCTTGGCCTGCCGTACTGGATGCTGTCGACGACACACCCCGTCGCTTCCTGGGCCTTTGACTACGGTCGGGACGGCCGGGCTCTGGTCCGCGAGCGCAACGGCGGTGTGGCAAGCTCCGGCGACATATGATACTCTAGCTGCGCCCAAGGGCGAGAACGAGGCATGCGCCTCGTTCTCGCCCTTGGGTGAACGTTATAAAACCAGAGGCTCTTCTGTCAGGGGGACAAACCCCGAGTGGGACTCAGCATGCTACACGCTGTAAATATGCAATAAACCTACCATATCAGTCCTAAAGGAGTTGCTTCAAGGTGCCGGCAGATTGGAACCGCAGCCCGTCGAGAGACAACTGACCCGATCGACGAACGTGGGGCGCCTTCACGGACAAAGGTGAAGAGGCGGTTGCAGAGGTGGCATATAGGATACTTGAAAATACCGTTTATTCCGGTGTAATAAGCAAGTCTTTTAACAAATATCGTATGTAATTATACACCTTGTATATTCCTTTATGAGTAATAAAACAATTATTTTTCATTGAACGACTTAATACGTTTAAACTAGGCAGGGAACCGCATTAAAAACCTAAGACTCACATTACATTATGAAATAATAAAAATATTCAGAGGTATTAGTACATTCGTTTTTCGATTGCTCCATCTAAAAATCAAAATGGCAGCCAGGTTGCTATTTTGCTCGTAAGTTCGGCTTCCTAACAGTTTACTGCATATTATTCAACATATCATCAAAATCATACTTCACAAAAACATGGAAACCGTCACACCAATATATTTTTAATTATTCATTGATCGACTCCAATTTTTCTAGTCACACCATCAAAATAGTCTTTCATACAAAATTTCTAGATCCCACACCTTGATAATTACATTCCCCAGCTATAAATATTTTCCAACCTATTAGACATCTCCAACATTGTATCACTAAGCCTTAATATAGTCGGATCTTTTAAAGGGGAACTCCACCGATTTCTTGAGCCACATAAGCTACTAATTGTTTGTGGTAGCTCTTGCTTTGCCCTTTCTAAAACAGTCTTCGGCATCTTGAAAATTCACCGTAGTTAATTAGAAAAGTGTAAATTAAGACGACCCGGAAGCCACGTTCTCGACTTCAGGTTGGGAGGTTTCGTTTTCTCGGGCAGCGACGCGTGACGTCACGGTCAGGCAGTTGACGTGCGGGGCTGATCAACGTGACTGGCACAGCGTGATCTACACAAGCAGTGCACCGAAATGCTTCCCTGCAGCAGTGACAGCAGCGACGAAGTAGACTCTGGGGACTTCCAGTTCAACCTGAACGTGTCCCCGTTTCCTTTGATCCTCCGATTCGTCGTAACGGCGAACCCAGTAGCTCGAACTGGGCCCGGCCGCCCGCCGACAGGGATGAGGGCTGGTAAGAATTTGTTCCATTGTTTTATTATTCCGATGTCAGACTGAAGCTGCTGTTGTTCCGATCACGGGTACGTGGGTAGCTGCTGTGGCGGCGAATGTCGACCCGCGGTGCGCGACAAGGACCTGTGCTGCACGGAGGTAGCGGCGACGGCTCCGTTTCGCGCCAACGGCAACGCCTGCATCACGCAGCACGAGCTGTTCGCGCTCCTATGCCTCCACCGGGACCTGCTAGCAGTGCATGCACGCCATGTGCAGTACTACAACCCAACATACTTGGAGTGCACCGACCACAACAGGTATAGGGCCAGTCTCCACTCAGCCTCACCTCCCGAGCGGCCTATCGAACTGGCCAGCGTGGGTTCAGGACTTTTGAGGGGTCCCAAGTCCACGAGCGTCTGTAGATCATAAGCCGTTTTCAAAGCTAGTACTATGCGCTTGGGACATTCACATGCCAGGCATAACGTGGAGTGCCCGTAAGTGCGAGCAAAGCCGAAGCGTTTGAATGTTGACCTGACGGCGCTCGCACTGCCGGAGCACGCGTGCGCTCCAGGTACAATCGGAGCTTGCCTTTGTCGCTCCAGCTATGCTTACATCTTGTAAAACAGCACAGCGTGAATACGGGATTGGCTCGAGCACGTTTTTCTTTTATGAGTAAGCCTCACATTGTAACAAATGGACGATCTTGCATTCGCATATTAGTGTCATATGTGTGTGCAGTGAGGCAGTCATGGAGAGAACATCAAGTGCAATGGTAAATGCTCGTGCGAAAGCAAGTTGGACAAGTTCTCAACTCGTTGATTTTCTCCTTACCCTTTTTCAGAAAACTCCGCTACACAGCCTAGCGGATCATTGTGTGGTGGGTGTGGGGTTGGTTGGGCCAAGGGAATCGTCAGAGGTTGCCGGCATGTGTGCTTCGCAGAATTCGAGAAACGTTCCCTTCACCCGAATATGTAACCTTCGCATGGGCATAGGTAAGCGACAGATGAAACCCACTTTATTAATGCATGTTTCATCTATCCAAACTTGCATCTATTTAAATAACCCAAAATTAAGTTCTTCAGATAATTTTCATGCCACTATGCGCCACGATATATATATAATAAAAAACATGATACACAGGAATTAATGCCTTCACATTGGCCTTCAAATCAAGTGTCGAGTTTCATAAATTACACTCAAGAAAATCATGGGTATCAAAGCGAAGTTGACTTCCCTTTTCGAAATATCTGGATCTCGTTTCTATATAAGGCCCGCACCGCAGATGTTGGAGAGTCACAAAGTCTAGCTTGCTCACTTATCGTGACGCACGAATAAGGAGCAGCTCACTCCACTTCTGAATTGTTAACGCTGAGAAAATATGTTTTCATAAAAAGATGACGTAAGGAAAGAAAGTAAAATATGTAGATCATCGTGGGACACGTTCAACACCACGCAGCGCACGCTTTCGTTCAGTCATGGTCTTTCGTCATGCGTGCTCCCTCTAAAGACACCACAATGATGATTGGTGGCGCACCATGTATACGCCACACGACAACAAAAGTATGACTTGTTGTTCCCATCACTTGTCACCAACTATAGAATGCTTTACCGCAGCTGCATTCCCGTTCTGTTCCTCGAGAAAGCTCGAGAAAATATAGAGAGCCGTGAAAACAACAAAGATGCAGTGAGTTTATTTCATTGCTTGTTCCGAACTGTACGTACGTACTGTTAATTGCACTTGCGGCCCAGTAGTACACCAGGTGGCATAAAATTCACAGAAATAGTGCACGTCCTCAAAGTCAACAAAAGCAAGACCTTTTTTGTGTGAACACATGCACATGCCAGTGATAAGAGTGGCATTTGACCTTTCGTAGCAGGTCTTGTAGCAGGCAAAATGTTGGTTTGAAGCAGTCATCGATATTTTCGGAGAAAAACTCCGCGTATGTTACTGCATGGCTTGAAAATTAAATGATGATTACATCTGTATACAAAGCCGCTGGAACTAACCTTTTTCACTGAAACATATTGCATACTGTGCGCAGACATACTTAAAAATTACTAAAAGAACACAAATCTAACATCTTTTAGGAATGAGACTGGGATCCGGGTTGGGTTTTTCAATGCACGCGATTGCTTTTCTCGACTGCTGGCTCATATTGTGCCTCCAGAAGCTCTGGATAACATTTGACTTTGCCTGAAAGCAGCTCCAGTAGAGCTTATGCAGCCACATGCAGGCTTCTCCTGGATATCACGCTCACTCCTGTGTTGATCGCAGATTTCCATGTAACGCTTATTGTAGTTTGCTTCTCTGAAGTTACTCCCTGCTGAGAGTAGTGAGAACAATTGTCGTGTTGCCAAAAGCACGAGGCACTTGCACTTCCTTTGGTTTTACACCTACAGGGGATGCAGTCACCATTAGCATGAACTTCGCTTTCACTAGTACGTTGTTGCCCAAGCACCAAAAAATAAAGACAGCAAATGTGGCTCTATTTAGCTGCTGAAAATACTTCGGAGACGAAGAAATTAAATATAAACGGTAAGCTCATTACAGTTGCTGCCTCTCGAGGAGCCAGCAACGGCCCCACAAATCACAAAAGATTGTTCTCAAAATATTAGAATTCGCAGGCTTGTTCTATTCTTCTGAGTTTGCCATCACTTCCCGACTTTTTGGGGTTTTTAAAAGGTGAATTAAAAGGGTAGCATACAATGTTCTGACAAATGGAACTCAATCTTTGCAATCATAGCCTGAGATCAGGTAAGAAATGCCAGTATGAAGTTTTAACGAATCGTTTCCGCGGGCCCGGTACCACTTAGGATGAGCCCTTGTTATGTATGACGCAAAGGGCGCGGGGTGTGAGCGCGCAAATTCACAAACAGTGTGCTCGAGCGGGGAGTTCGAGACTCCATCGCTAGATAGACCGGCTGTGCAGAGCATTGTTCCATAGTATTAAATGATGTACTTATCAGCCCTCCAAATATGTTTCAAATGGAACACAAACATCTCGCAATGGTTGCATTTTTAGATGAAAACATAATCTGCTCTAACTCCCAATGATAGGGGCTCCACATGTAACACTCAAAGAGAAGTGTCTCTATTCCACCCACAGTGGCAGTCGAAACCTCCACACTTGCTAAACTGGCGATGAATCAAAACCCGTTGTTACAATACTGCAAGCTACTAATACAAATCTACAAACATCTCGGAAACTTGCCTTTCTGCTTGGAAGCGACATCGTTTAGTACTGAAGATAAGAGCAGCTGGAGCCAGAGTTTGATGCAAATCGTGCAGTGCCTGGGAATTAGACCCGTAGCTAGTAAAAGGTGAAACAACCACTGAACCAGCGCCTAGCACTTTCAAAACGTTCGCAGCACTGCACAAGCCCCACGGATTAAAGAATTCTTCACTTGGTTTCGAAAGACTTAAAAAAGTAAGTTAACAGCTTGTCTCGGCGCAGGCCTGGCGCAGGCATTGCGCAATTCTTCGCTAGAAGGACCATTTGGCGCAACGTGCAGCAAAAATTCGTTCACTGCGCAATTTGGTGCAAATCGCGCAGGAGTTCCATCACTGACACGCGCACACGCAGGCACTCCCACTGACACGCTTCCAGCAGAAAACCGTGACCGATGCCTGGCAATCGCGTCCTCTATTTGTGGTTTCGCACCACACCTGCTGCTCAGTGTGTCGTGGGACTGCCGGTATGTGGCCCTCTCGGCGACCGCGTGCGAAGGCCATCTGGTCACACACTCCAGCACAGAGTCGACCAGCTTCCGTACATAGTCTGCAAAGCACAAAAAGTACAAAAAACTATTATGAGCTGCACTTTGCTTTTCCATTAACAAACTTCCGTCTCCCCTCTAAAGCAGCGAACACAATGTTCTAGTGTGCCCTTTTTTCACTGCACACAAGGGCAACACCTAATTTTATGAATAACGTGCCTAAAAATGCGATCCTCACCGTACGTCACCTTTTCCTTGACAGCCACCGGAGTCCACTGCTTCTCTCCCTTGGACCACTTCTGCCAGAACCCTGGTTTCCCATTCCCATCGAGCAGCACCTTTCGGTCAGCATTGTGGTTGAAATGCAGTGCTGCGAAGTAGGTGCTGCAATGAAAACATGCACATCTGTGAGTGGCGTTCTTATACTGCTTTCAAAATTCATGACATAAAACTGTATTTGACTCTTGCAGTTACCCTGTCAAGTTTAATTTTAGTCACCGTGCCAGCATTCTCTCGTAGCGGAACTTCGTGGCTTTCGGAGCAAGTTGAATGAGGACAGCATGGTATTACTCCAGTCCACAAGTCCACTCTTTTGGGGACAGGAACGGTATGTCCCTCAGCAGGTGCGGTGCCATCAAGATTGCCTTGAGCTTGTTGAATGTCTTGTTACCTGCATAAATTTAAAAGCAGAGATTGAATGTGAAAGGCAGTAGAAGGTAGCTGAGTAAAACTAGTGTTGTTTAAAGCATATCTGAAAGGTACTTCAATCAAGCTGCAAAATTTCTGATAGGTAATGTAAAGAGCGCGATACTGTTAGTGCGAAAAAGCGATCGCCGGTTTTCCCAGTTTTTCTCTTTGAAACCAAAGTATGTCATCAAAGTTATTATTTCTACGGAAAGAGCTCATTTAGGTCAATAATGTAGACAATAAAAATTCGTGCTCGCTAATACTACATAGAAGTGAAATGCGAAAATGCGCCGATGTCGTAGTCGCGCTAACAGTGTCGCGATGTGTACCACAATACAAAGTAACCTGAACGATCTTTTATTTTTCGGTATGAAAACTGGGTGCGTGTTAGAATTGGGGGCACGGTAGAATCAAGTATATACAGTGGCTTCCTCAATTGAGACTGCCGGATACAAGCTACAGCATGGAGTGTTTGGTTTGGCTGCTACAAGGATAACAAATGTATTAGATCAGACACGGTTTGTCTTTTCCACGTGAGTTTGGAGACCTTTGGAAAGGTGCTTGTTTTGAACAAAATCTTTCATGGCAGACGTGCGCAAACTTGGGGTCACGACCCCACTGGGTGTCGTGGGGAGATGTCATGGGGCCCCAGGGCTTCAGACAGCTCCTAAAACTAGCACTAAAATCGTGCTTGATTTTAGTGCAAAGCTTTCGAGTGCTGGACGGCACTCGGAAGCTGTGAGGGGTTTGTGGGCCCCAAACGTTTGCGCCCCTCTATTCCGCGAAACTCGCTCCACTAAAGATGTCTCTTTCAGCAGTAGGGAGAGCATCTGGCATCTGAGCATCTGTGATCTGGTGCACAAATCATTTCAGTAATGGTGGAGATACCGAACATGCCCAAACAGTCTCAAAGAGTGTTTGCCTTCCTGCTGACAAACCATTGAATGCAATAATGTTATGACCCATTTAGTTGCATTGATGTTAGTCACGCTAATTTCTCGCAGAGAGGTGGCATTTCGGTTATGTCGTTCGGTCACTATGACGGATGGTTCGTGTAACCGATTTGGCTCTAGTGCTGGCAAAGGAACAGGTGTGAAAGTACGGCTTGGTTTGCATAAGCACTCGCGCGTAGAAAGCACTTTCCAAAACCACGTGCCGGCACCCGCGCCTTTGTCTGCACTGAACCCAACAGCAAAATGCGCCTTCCGTGCCCATCAGCAGAAGCTCATAAAAATAATAAATATATAAACTAAGGGGGTTGCCAAGAGCGCATCTTGAGTGGTGGATGCTCAGGGCAACCAAAAGCACTTGAGCAAATTTCAGGGGTAATCAAATGCACTAAGCGTGAAACTAGCTGATAAACTTGCGGGCCATATAAAAATTGACTCTGCTTGAACAACAGTTTGTGCTCACGCACTCTAACCCGGATCCTGAGATCGATCATTTAGCTCCCCGCTTTCGAAAGCGGTTTTAGTACACATGCGCTCGTTTTGGCCTGCTCCTGACGTCTGCTTTAGGCAAAGTACAAGATACTTTACTTCTCTATTTACAATAAATTTTGATACAAAGTTACTCTTTCTGAAGCTGAATAAAACTTGCTTTCCCCAAGCCAGAGACCTTCTGGCGCGCTGCCGTGTTCACAGACGGGGTGGAGTGGGTCAAGGTGCTCGTGGATGTTCATGATGTATGACATCGGAGAGGTCCACTTGGCCAGTACCAGCTGGCCATCACCATTGCTGGTCCGAGCACACCAGTAGATGTTCCTGATGATAGTCTTAAGCTACAGCAGGAGCACGCTGTGCTGTTTGGTCCGTGCCACCGCGATGATGTTCTTCTTCACACCTAAAAAGCAGTGTATTAAACCTATAAGGATACGTTCTAGAGTGCATGAGGGAAAAACAACGGTCCTTTGATGGTTTTAGTCTGAAAGCTTTACTTTGACACTATTGGAGAGAGAAAGCCAACCACTTTAGAGTGCGGTACTGAGAATCGCTGAACAAGTCTTGGGGGCCAGCTATAGATTGTACAGCGTGGATCCAGGAAAGACAGAGCCAGTGCCACGATGAAAGCACACCGTGTGACACTGTTAGTGCGAGCACAGCATGGTTGCTTTTCGCCATTTTTCTCAGACAGTGAATTAACCCAAGTTGTTGTCCCAGATGAACCCTTCCCATCGCATAGGTAGCTTTCATGATAGCTTTTCATTTGTCAAACTAAAATAGCAAAAACTTCCGAGGGCTTGTTCGTGCTGACTGTGTCGTGCTCTGTACCTTTTCCTGAGGAGACGGCACAACTTCTTTGGGCAGGGGCTCACCTTAGTTGTGGAGTTTAAGCTGTCTAAAATGTAGTCATGGTGATGAAAATGTTTCCCCTTCAGGGTGCAAGGGTGCGATATAAAACTTTAGGATGTGCTGACGTTTGTAGAATTTTGTTTCACATAAGCTCAAAACGAATTTTCAGAAGCAAGTTACTATTTTAGGGGGCCGGCAGAAATTCCAGGGACGGAGTGGGGGGGGGGAGCATGCATAGGCAAATATTCGTGTCCACTTGCAAAACCAACGAGGGCATCTGGCACGCCGAATCGAGAGACGAAGGAAGAATTTTGAACACCTGGGGATCTTCTGACAAACAACCGAAATATTGCTTACCCAGCGCCTTCTCCGCAATAAGCCTCCTTTATATTGCGAGCACTTAGCCAGGGATTCGAACCCATCACCTAGAGGTTTGGAGGCCCGCACTTTGCCTTGGAGACACCGAGACAGCCCCTGAGTGCCGCGCTTCAGCAGTTGAGAATTGCTGTAGAGCAGGGGTCCGCAACCGGCGGCCGTCTGCACTGCACGACATTTCGGCCCGCCGCAGCAAAACGATTGCTAACCCCTGCTATAGAAGGATATATATCATACCCTTGGCAACACGCCATACATCGAAGCGGTGGTTGATCTCTGGGTAGTGGTCTCTCAGAGAAGCCTTGCCCTCCGAGTGCCGGTCCGTCACCAAAATGTCGACAGACGTGTCTTTGGTACGCAGGTAGCAAAGGCACCGCTGCAGCCCCTCATCTTCCATACGGTTGCTTGAAGAAACTTCAGTGGACTGTAAATTATTTTTTACATATAAGAATAAAAGATTGGGTCCAAACATACCAAATTAGTACATTAAAAGGAAGTGCATAGCACAAAAGAGGCTAAAAAGTTGATCCCGTCTGAGAGGCTGCCACAATCGAAGGCCGGTTGCATGAACTATCCGCACTGACATGTTGCTGCGTGTTGAAGAGCTGTGATATTGGCAACATTATCCTCCTTCCTTTGCTGGTGCATTAACAGGTCTTAGCTGTAGTTTCTTTCTGACATGAACCCTAAAAATGTCCAGCCAGTTTTGTAAGTAAAGAGTAGTTAAGAGTCGCTCATTCTAACCCGTTAGGGAACAGGACGAAAGACCCGTTTTAAACTCGCACAAATATCTGTCGTTTTGAAAATCTGGACTAATCGGAAAAGCAAAGGTTACGTTTGAAGCAACGGCCAATAACATTTTTTTAAGTAATCAATCTAATTTAATATTTTTTTAACAAAGGTTAATTGAATTTTTGATTGATTATTACTTAAGAGCAACGTGTACAAAACTGGTGATGTGTGATGGTTTGTAGCCAAGATGATAGCCAAGAAAAGAAGAAGCGGTAACACTTGACGGCTCCGTTTTCTGATGTAGAATCAAGGGTCATGTGATCTTTTTTGCGCTTTGTTGGCCGCGTGAAGATTAAGTTATTTTGTTTATAATCCATCTTTACTTCCCTTTGTTGAACGTGGGCTTAGGGTTTACTATAACCCAATTTCTATGTCGTACTTCTCGAAAACTTCAAACTCAAGCAGCGTGACATCAGTGGCGTCGGGGCCTCCGAGCTAACCCAGCGACTCAGAATCGTGTTATGGTATCGTTCTCACCATGACCAGGCAGGTCGTGGTCGTGGCTTCGGTGACAAGTGACCGGGCAGGTGCATTCCGGCACGGCACGGCTCCCGTAGTGAGTTTCACTTTTTCCAACTTTCCGAAAACAAACAGGTCAGACAGAAATTTATCTCGAGGACAGACTAGCACGCTTAGAACTTGTCCTTCCGATCGCCGGTCTTCGCGATTTCCTTGCTTCGGCTTACCCGAGCTGCGGAGAGTTGGCGCCAATGCACTCGCAGCCATAAGGTGGCTTCCATTTAGTTGGTCTCGGTTTCGGCGTGCTCACGGCATTGTTAGTGTTATATAGTTTTTGCTTAATTTTGCGATACAGATATGAACATTATGGCATAGAACCGACGATACAGCGGCACTGGAGAAATTAAAAATTATGAAGTACTTTCAAGCCTACATTGCTGACTTTTCCACTTCATATAATTATGTTTGTCGTCCGAAATGGTTCAGCGGCGAAACGACTCAAGTGATGCAAAATAAGGACTACCGCTGCCATTAGTTTCCTTAAAAATAAATTAATGAAGAGAATATTCTGTAACTGCATGATCGCAAGTTTATACCTCACAATTTAATCTTCGCAGTAGTAACAAACATGTACCAGCTCACACACCTGTCAATCAACGCCCCAAGGGGGCGGGGCCAGCCCCGACCAATCACAGAGCCGCAGGCGGGGCCTCTTCCCTCTCTCCTATCCCAGGGACCAATGACAGGGCATGGGCGTTGGCCAGTGACCAATCGGAGCTCAGCAAGGTCCCGCCCTCGCGTCACGTGCTCGGTATAGGTGTGAGGTCACGTGTCAGGCGCGTGCCAGAGGCGTGCCATGACCTCAGACCTCAAACCGCAAACCTCAAACCGCAGACCTCAAACCGCAAGCGTGGTTTACCAGGTGCTGTAGTCATCAACTGATAACAACCACGTGATGTCACACAGGGTCCGAGCTTCGTCCGACAGATGGCGCTATAGGACTTGAATTGCGGCGCTCAGGGCGTCTCACGTGTGATGGGGTTCGAGCTGCGTCCGACAGATGGCGCTCACCTGATGTCGCACAGGGTTTGTGCTGCATCCGAAGGAGGGCGCTGCGCTCCGGTCACATGACGGTCACGTGTTTTGAATTTGAATCGCTGCGCGGTAAATGGCCCTTTTATTCGATTAAAAAAGGCTCTGCGGGCGACGGGGACTCCACCTCTCCACCTTGGGTACAGCAGCCCGACGCTCTATCCCCTGAGCTACAAGCACATTGCTTCCCAGACCGCTTAACTTGTGTTAGTTGTTCGTGTGTGTGTGCAAT
>JAZHYW010015137.1:0-28303 GCA_037355805.1 Ixodes ricinus
GTGGCTTGCAAACTTCTTAAAGTATTTCTTCACACGGCTTCCGCACACCAATCCCCCTGGATTACTTGCTTACTAAAACTGGCATATTTTTATTCACTTAGTTGTAGCCGTCACAATTGTCGTGTCTCCCAAAAAACGAAAACAAGGCTCTACCCACAGGACATGACACGACAGCCTTCCACTTGATTTTAGATGCAACCATAGTTTCCCCTCAGCCTATCGATTATGCGCCTTCCTGCCTGCATTAATCTACAAACTTCTGAAGGATAAGTTAAGGCAGTATACAACACAAGGGACGCGGCGCACAAACTACGTACACCGCCTCGATCCCTGCAACGTCTGGTACGCCCATCTGCTTGTTTACAGGCCCGAGCACCACATCTCTAAAATATTTTGGGGTAGAAAATAACATGTTTATGAACCGTCACCGAAGCCGTCTTTTTGTCTTCTCAAAAATTATAAAATTCACAAATACTATCCAGCGGACTGAATAACGAGCTGTTTATATAATAAATTCAGATAAATACATGCTCATTGGGGTCTGTTGCACTAGTTTTGATGTTCGGTGTAGCTTTCGCCTGCCGACAGAGATACGTTTACAAATAAATGGTGGGTTATGATAATCCTCTTGCTCCCAGAGGAGAAACTAGGCGTTCAACTGTTCAGGGCCTCGCCACAAGAAAAAGAAACGAAAAAAAAAGGCAGTGCTTGCCGTAGTCAATAAATTGATTCATATGTCATTTCCGGATATGAATAATTTGTTGAATATTAGTATTCGGGCGGTGTGAATGGGGGCATATTTTTGCAGTGCGCCATTGTATCGACCGCTCCCGCGCCTTGTGGTTCCCTCTCGCGCTTCTTTTATATAGTTTTGTGTTGGACTCGGAAATCTAGCTTTTTGGGGGTGTTTATCTTTCGGAGTGCATTGTATAGTTATTACTTATTTTAATAAGGACAAAAGTTATCCCCCAGAGAGCTCGTTGGCGCTTCTCAAAACTGCTCCGGGAATCACTTGCCTAGACGTAGTTCTTATTGCCAGTCCATGGTTTATATTAAATTAAGACAATCGAAATATTAAAAAAGGACAAGAACAAACCCACGTTCTTTTCTTTTCGGCTTCTGAACGAGTTGGTCCCGTTTTTTTGTTTTGTGCCACATGAATTTATTAGTTGCAGTCATCCAGAATCCCGTCCCCCTTCTCCAGCCCCCCCCCCCCCCCCCAAAGAAAAAAAAAACACGTTAAAAAAATAAAAAACAGCATATGTACGCCCGAATGAGGCAACTGACCTTAGAAAATGCTGTAAATCTAAGAGATGAAAGCAGAGAAAACATACGCATATACACGTAAGCACAAGCAAACCCCACGACAAAATGAATATATACATACACTAATGCCTTAGGGACACGCAGAAACTTAGAGCAAATATGTTTTTCGTGGCTTAGGTTCACAATGCGTCCAAGATCCTTTTCCCGTTTGCACATATCTTTACCTCGCTCGTACGGCTAGGCGGCCATAGCCGCGAGGCATAATACGGCCTGTGCAGTACGGCTGACTGAGGGTTGTTGGACGTGCCGTTCTGCCGTCGACCGTGGGATGCTCAGTTCCTTTCTTCCAGCCCGCGGCGCTCCATTCAAAGCCGGCGCGAAAAAGAGATATCACGACCGCTTTGCTCTAGTAGGTGTAGAACGCGTAGGCGGCAAACGTCGGTTCCTGCTTCAATTTTCTCGTCTTTATTGCTCACTTTCTCCAGCGTGGGAGTAATCTTGAACTTTGCTGCGAGTTTGAACGTACGTTGTGCGCTAACTTTTTTGTTTCGTGCAGGTGAAAGTTGGAAGTTGTTTAGGTTTAGGTTTCGATTTTCAACACGTTCACACTGTGTGTTGATCGCAGTGTTCAACTCACAATTTTTAACACACACATGGTAGAGACAGCCCATAAATGTGCAGCCTAAACGTGCAAAGGTTAGGGACGCTATAAGGTGGATTGTCGAACATTTTTATACCACTATAAACTTGATCTACGAAACAAAAATAGGGCATGCAGCTAAAATCCGAGTTTAAGGCTTCTGTTTTACCACAGGTTTTTTTCTAGGATAGTGTAAAATAAATTTTCGCACTCCTGGTTGAAAATATTTTCTTTATCACCCATGAAAAGCGCGAGGAAATAGCGTGCTTTTGAACCTGCAAAAAAAAAAAAAAGATGTGAAGATGCATGTCAATTGATTTTGTTTTAAATGTAAACTTGAGCGTCTCAGTAACACGGAATTAAAAGTCGGTGGACAAGTGATATCGTTCAGATTTCAACTGATTAGCTCCTCCAAATAGACTGCAAGTAAATAGTGTATTTAATATTAATCCGTGCAAATGAATTAAAAACAACAACAAGAACTTTATCTTACCTTTTACGTTTCCGTACTGCCCTTGTTTGACGGAAAAATATTGCATATTAGTGACCTTGCCTAAGCCGCACTAACAACACAGAAGTTTGCCTACCGACAAAAGGAAAGCTTCTTCTCAACTCTTACATTCCTTCGACCTACCGCTTGTTTCCAAGCATGTTTTGACGCTTAAATTTGGGGGCTGATGACCACGCCAGAAGACCGTGTATTTTTTTGCCCCAGTCTCACTGACACAGGTACTACTTCTAAAATAAAGTTGCAATCATTATAAAAATAAAGTCGCTAAGAAAGTTGAGATGACGTGTCGGCACGCAGCGTTTGCTCTTCGTTCGTCCATCTAGACCAGGCCACAAGAGACCAAGCATTGAAGCGAACTTTCAGAATCCTTTAATCACAAGCACAAAAACCACAGCGCTCACATTTGGCAGCAGAAGATTGCGAACAGATACGCTACAGAGTGTCTGGTATCAGTAAAGGACTTTCATTCTGTTCCAACGTAGATCGTCAATTGTGCAGGGATTCAGTTGACGGGCACCTGCAACTATCTCTCAAACACGTTTTGTGCATTCTTGTTTTTTTGAAGAGAAACTGACCGATTGTAGGAATGCGTTCCTGCTCCCGCCGTGACTGTGTTTTGCTTCCAAAATTAGTTTATCTTGGGTGCACGGATAAGAAAAATACAAATAAGACAGAAAGTCACTTCTCTCTCAAAAGAGCCATTCTGATTTGGAAAACCACCGGACGCGTTTCCTGCGTGAAGGTAAGCGATTGAAGGAAAAAAAAAAGCGGGATCTGGTGCTTAGCGGATCAATAAAAAGAAAATTGAAAAACAGGCGAAAAAACAAACAACAAAGATAGAAAGGCAATTTGGAGAGATGAAAAAAGGCCGCGAACGGCATGACGGATAAAAATAAGGAACTTCCCTCGGGGGAAGACAGAATCTCTTGTCCTGCATACAAGTTTCTCTCAGTTTCTAGGTTAAATAGTTCTTCTTTTATATATATATATATAGAGTTTGCATGCTCGGTCAGGCACATATAAATAAAAAAATAAAAGCACAAAAAAGCAGTGCTCGTTTTGCTCACAACTTCACGACCAAACCGCTTTGCGGGCAGGAATTCAATGCAGGCAGCTCCAGCAGGAAACCCAAAAGTGAAAGCGTGTAATAGGTGACGTTTGTATATGTAATAAAAATGAGTAAAGTATTAAAAACGAGAAAGAAAAAAAGAAAGAAAAAAAGGAAGAAAGAAAAGAAGAGGGGAAGATGGAGAGAGAAAGGTAGAAACAAAGAAAAGAAACAAAAAATCTAACAAATTGAAGGATTGTGAGATCTAAGAAGAAGAAAGTTCCGAGAGGAGATCTGTCTGATCGGCAGTTCGGGCGGTTCCTGCGATGCGAAACTAAAACGTCTCTGTCTTTGCCTCTTGTTCAATTCCTTTCTTTAGCGAGTCGGTTGTCGATGTGTGCGCTTGCAAGGCAAAACAAATATTCATGCTGGAACTGCGTTGAGCGAATCCACGGTCGATTTTCGGCTCAGAGACCGTTGAAGCATATACTGTGAGGACTGGTTCCACGCACTAGGAAATTCAAGCTCAAAGAACTCGAAAATTATAAAAATAAAGCAAGAAACAGGCTAGAAAAACCTACTAGAATGAAACGCAAGGGGGCGATAGCAGCTGTGATATTTTACATGAATGACGGAGTTGTCTTCTTCAAAAAGAGAGTTAGCAAAACATAGAGGCAGCAGAGAAAGCCAAAAGGGAAAGGCAAAACAGAAAAGTGAAGGGGTCAGCGTTAGCGCTTCCTAAAAGGGGACGTGTTGGGATTTTCCCAAGGGCCAAGGCGTTTCGTAAGGATCTACCAATCGATCTTCCTGTAATTGTTCCTTTGTGATACGCAGCGGAATCACGGTACTTCGGGGAAAGGTGGCGCGTTCTCTCTCACCTGTACCAAGATTAACAATATAAAACAATACAATATTTAGTCACAAAAAAGAAACACACGAAAATTCAGCTGTCTTGTTAAAAGGTGTGTGTTTCTCCGCATGTGTACTCTCTGTACCACGTTACCTTATAGAAGAGTTGTATTATCGAACCTGCTGATGCCGTATAACAAATACTGTGTAACATTAAAGCCTACAATAGCTATTAGAGGTTATCTCGACATCACGTAATTATTGAAATTGTAGAAATGTATTGGATTTTAAATCAGGGCTTCAATTCGTCCCCCTGATCATTTCACTAAGTAATTGTCATCATTAAAAACTGAAGACAAAAGAACCACTGAGGACATATACAGCACCATCTCATAACCAGCACAGCATACAGCTGTCATTTACTTTCCAAACAGTCTCCTTCTTTGTCACCTTCCATGTGAACGACTCACATCCCAAAGGCAGGCAAACCCACTACACCGAGAAAGCCTCGAGCATTCGGACACAGGTTTGAAGGCAGTTTCCAATCGACAAGTGCTCGCGAGACAAAAAGCATTTACAAAATACACTAACAGCCGAGTCACCATATACTTGGGACTAGACGGACAAAGACTGCTCGAGTATCGTCGTTCAAGGTAGGTTGTGATTCGGCGTAGTGAAGTGACTCCACGAAGGTTGTGAGTCGGCTGTTTGTGCATTTTTTGTAAATGCTTTTTGTCCCGCCAGCACTTGTCGGTTGGAAACTGTCTTCAGACCTGTGTCTGAGTGTGTGCTTGAGGATTTCTCGGTGGAGTGCTTGTGCCTGCCATTGGGATGTGTGTCGCTCAGATGAAAGATGACAAAGAAGACTGTTGTGAAAGTAAATGATCTCAGCCCCACTCTCCCTCCCCAAAAGGCCAATAAACGCTTTCTGAACTGAACTGAAGTAAATGACAGCTGTATGCTCTGCTGGTTATGAGACGGTGGTGTGTATGTCCCCTTTGTTTCCTTTGTCTCAAGGTTTTTAATTATGATTGTGCGCCAGCTCGCCTGCCTTTTGACTCTTATTTGAGTAATCGTTCAAAGTTGGAGATCCTTTCAACAAAAATTTAGTTTGGTAGTTTGAGCGTCTTTCCCCCGAAATATATATGAGACAAAGCCAATCACCCCGTGACTATTCCTTCGACTTCCTAATCAATATTTCTTATTGACTTACATAATGTTTTGAAAAAGGACAATATAACCTTGGACGTGGTAACACGCGTATTTATTTTTGTTTTCCTTTTTAATGTATTCGCGTCCCCGTCATAGAAACCTAATGTCTCTAAGTCTGGCTATATATAAAAAAAATTGATGCCTGTTGTGGAGAAATAAATAGTGAAGACTTCTTTGTAATAATGTTTTCTGTCCTCTATTTAAAGGATAAAAGCCCTTTTATCCATGCCTTGACTCAAGAGACTTGAAAATATTTTTGTTCGTATCGACTGCTTTCCCTAGGACGCCACCCTCTATGTGTTCTGGATGTGAACGGTAATTGGGTGTGTATATAGCAACGGACATTTTAAGAGATCCAAGCGCGGTCACTCCGTTCATCTCATCACTGGGTGGCTATATATGCACAATGAAGACAGGCAAGGCATGAGCTCATCATGTTAAACGCCTTTTGCCTCGTGATTTGTTCTTCGGCGTTTATCGGCGTTTATCGGCGTTTATCGGCGTTTATCGGCGTTTATCGACTAATACCACAATATTATTGACTGCAGAGCAATAATATAATTCTGAAGACTCGCCATGACCTGCGTTTGTTAAGCTACCAGTGACAAAACAACAACAAGAAACAACAAGAAGAACAACAACAACATCAACAAGAACAGCAACAACGACAACGACGACAACATCAAAAAGAAAGACAACAAGAACAACAACAACAACATCAACAACAACGACATCAACATCAACATCAACATCAACAACAACAACAACAACAACAACTGGATTGCGGAGTACACGCAAAAGAAGAAAAAGTTGTACTGTAAAGTTTGAATACACAAAAAGCAGCATAAGTATGACCGTAGCTCTATTCTCACAACCGGAAAGACATCGCCGAGTACGGAGGTGTTCCTCGAGGAACTCTGACGGCTATGGTTGGAGGTCGAGGTCATCAGACACGAGGACCTCGCCACGAGACCTATAGGCAAACACAGGAAGCGGAAACAAAAATACCAGGAACGCGCGTTAAACAAATGCCAACGCCGAGTTTGTTTCGAACGGGTTTAGCCCTTCGGATGCTCGGTGCAAACAGCCGTGCATATTTTGTTTGAGTTACGACGTCGTGAGCGGCGAAAATTACAGTCAGCTGAAAAGACTCGCCACATTGAGCTTGGACGTATTCTGGCTTGCTCGTGTTATAGACGGGGCTTGTCCCTCGTCCTCCGCGCGTAAGGTAATGGGTTTTTCGGGCATTGTGGCCGCAGAAGAACGGTTCATACATAAGCAAATTTGTGCGTTCCGATGTTTACGATGGCTGCATGGTGGGTTGTTTTCTTCCCAGCAGAATGCCGCAACGCGGTTTTCACTGGAATGGCTGGGATTGGTATTCTTTCTGAGCTCTTCACTAAAATACGAAGGGGTCGATAGCCGAACTGGATGCTTCCGTGGTAGCACATTTGTTTCTTACCTGGAGGGCCAGGGTTTGATTCTTGGGAGTGAACCTTATGTTTCATATCTTGTTAGCTATAATATGTTCCAGTCTGATCAGCATACCTGGAGTGTGGGCTGGCGCAGAAAGGATCTGACTTGCCGGGAGTGTACAAAAATAACTTATAGAGTCTGCTATGCTTTAGTCGTATCTTGTAGCTAATGCCGCCATCAACAGGATAGGAGTTCGACTGCATTTTGGTCTTGTAGGAACGAATGTGCCTAAATGAACGTTTTTGATATTTTTGCCGCACAAGTCTATGCAAGCTGATTACCCGCGTAGTCTATATAAAAAAAATAAAGACAACAAAGACATTATAACGCCTGAAATCAGTTGCCATGTTAAAAGTGTATTTATTAAGCTCGCATCTCTTGCGATTTGGCAGGTCAAAAGAAGTTATATAGTCCACTAGCTTGGAATCGTTAAAAAAAATACCACTCGTGCGTTTGTCAAGCATTAACGGTTTCTCAGGATGTTCTATGTTATTTAAGACCCGGTGGTTATACGATCATATTAGAAAACGTTGGCTTGAAAGAAATATTGCTGTCAATTTCAAGCTTCCAGCTGTAAACTTACGGTTCAGGTCACGTTCGCGCGTGTGCAACACATGTTCGACACCCGAGCATTTATGGCGACTTAAGTTATTTTCAAGGTCCCGTAAAGATCGCCAGCGATATTAATAGCAAAGAAACTTCTGTATTCCGTTCACCGCCGAGCTGGCAGGGCGGTGGAATCTACGTGTTCACAGGGCCAATGAATGTCCAGCCTTTTATCGCATGACTCCGCTCGCTGAGCCAGGGTACACCAGAAGCGTGATCACGTGGTGCAAGATCGACAGTTGATTGGTGAAACAGGCTTGTAGCTGCATGTCACCAGGGCTGTGCGCCTAGCGGTGAAAGTTTAGACAACACAGCTTAAAATAATCAAAACCTGTGCTCTTAAACTTTTTTAACGTTATTACAGTGGGATCGAGCGCGGGCAGATATTGAACCCTGCAGTGTCGCTTCAGCGTTGGGTTGTGCCTTGGGTTCAATCAATGCGTCAGGCTTGGGCTCAATTGAGAATTTGACGCCATCCCATTGCGATGAGGTCTCCATGAAAAAAGAGAAGGTTGCTCACAGGCCTTGATTGTTCAAGGTGATCTGGGAACATACTTCGCGACACTTTATGTCCTTATCACAAATACGAGCACCATGACGATGCACGTTTTGCGCTACTTGATCGTCTCCATCGGTTCGTCTTGTCGCGGAACTTGCCATAGTGAAGTGTACAACTCGATTGTCGAACCACAAAGAGAGGATTAAAAAAAAAGTAAGGTAATCGAACGACGACAATAATCCCTGGAGAAGGGGAACAAGGGGGACAAAGGACAAACACAAATTTCCAAACAGAGCAAGGTGACTGGTGCGCGATTGAAAAATACGCCTGGTCCTGGAACCGAACCAGGGACAATTTTCAAGTGGAGCGCTCTACCAACTGAGCTAACCAGGAGTTACATGTCAGTAGAGGAAACGAGTTTTATCAGCTGCCACCAGTCTAGCACCAACAAGGGTGAACGGCCTGTATGTTAACGTTAGGTTAGATACCAGGACCAGGTGAGATTCCAGGACCAGGTGAGATTCCGGGACCAGCTAGCTTAGATGGTGGGACCAGGTCCAGGTTAGATACCAGGACCCTGGTTCGATACCAGGACCAGGCCGATTTTTTCGGTCGCGCACCAGTCACTTAGCTGAGTTTGGAGATTTTTGTTTGTCCTTTGTCCCCTTGTTTCACTTCTCCAGATATTGTTTTAGTCATTCTTGTCCAGCTCGCTTGCACCTTTGCATTAATTGAATTATCAATGTTAACGTTCGCCACAAGAACAGCAACACAAACGAAAGGAATCGCGGAAAATTAATTTTTACAACGTAGTCGGGGGCATGTTTTCCTTCTGAGTGTAGTTTATGTTTTTTATTGACACTTGCGTTCTTCACTCGAGGAATGTTTCCGCGTCACGGTTTTTCTTTTCAAGCCGGGGCAGTCACTTTTTTTTGACGGGAGGCGCGCCCGACCTTCGGTTTGACCTTGACAGTGCGGTCACATCACTGCACGTCCGACAGCCATAATTCCATCTTTCAGAACTTGTATTTTGAGAAAAGGGTTGCATGCCAGAGAATACAAAAATAACTAAAAAGAAAAAAGAATGGACTCCCAAACACTAAAAGCGGCTGTAATCCTGGAATTGCTCGACGCCTTCCCGAAAAAAAAAAGGAAAAAGCTATATCCGAAATCAGGGGTATGGCAACAAGCGTAAGTTCGTAGAATTTGGCAAATACGAGGAAACGTAACGTGTTCGAGGGTAATTACAGGACTTCACTTTGTCACGCGAAGTTGGCACGACTCACAGAAATATTTTTATCGTTAATATATAAAAAAGTTAGAAGACAGGAAACGGAAGCCATAACAACAAAGATCAACTTAGAAGAAAGTGATTGATATGTGATAATATATGGAAGGATAGTCGACATATTCACATTGCATCTCAGCCTGCATATACATTGTTGATATAAGGTAATGTAATTATTTCTCTGGATAAAACAGAAAAATCGTCGGCTTAATCTTTAAGGAATCTGCGGCACAACCTTATGTTCCTTTATTTACTAGTATTTTTTTACCTTCATGACAGATACTGGGAATTAATATATTTATATTGTTTTTCGCCTTTCCTCAATGATTGTTTTTTTTCCGCCGTGTCAAAGTGGCGGGTTTCCTGCTTTCACTGCAACATTAGGATCTGATGAAGAGCGGTCCCCGCTCGGAACGTCGTCCAATAAATACGGTTGAAAGCCTTTACCTACTTTTTGATATATATATATATTATATAAATATTAATAAAATTATATATTATTTTATATATATATATATATATATATATATATATATATATATATATATATATATATATATATATATATATAAGTATATATTATTCATAGCAATTCATTGGATTTGTTTTTTCTTAAAAGCAAACATAACCTGCTATTTCAAAGAACATCGTGCCGAAACCACCAGGCAGTTTTCGGGTTTTCTTTCAAAATGCGGATTAGTTCGTCTAGTAAATAAAAAAAAAAAAGTTACCTTCGATATGCTAGCCTTTCCGAGAAGGAAAGGTACAGGGGTACGCTCTGCAGCCAAAAGGACACACAATTTAACACCTGTACACGTGTTATATATAAAAATACGTTGAAAGTTTTCGGAACGTTTTCTCTCTCCTTTTGCTGCTCTCAGCACGGGAAGGAAAATATTTTTCGAAGCGAAAGCGCGAGGACTCGATTACCCGCCGACCCACCATAGCGCGTCAAGCGCGCGACTACAGTACACTAGAATACTTGGGTAGTGTTGGGACCGGAGCGGCTCGGCAACGGGAGCTCGTGAGGGCGCGTGTATTGACAGTTCGTGGCGGCGCTGTAGTCGAGTTATCCGAAAAAATCGCGCAGCCCGCTTTTTTTTCATTTTGGGCGATGCACGTGTCGGTACCACGATTTTATACACTCCTTTTCACCTTATGTTGAACCGCAGCGAAGGCTAGAAGCGCGAGCTCATAGCGTTGGCAGCTGCCCTTGGTGCACGAGAGCTTGTGCCGCCGAGATGTGCCCTAGACCAAGGAGCTCGCGCTTGTAGCGTTTCCTGCGGTACAACACAAGCTGAAACAGAGTATAGTTCCGTGTGTTTTTCTCTTCGAGCGGTCCGCTTGTTGGGACCACGATTTCATAGTTCTGTGTGTTCGATCGTAATATGCTTTGAATCTTGTGTTCTGATTTTGTGCATGGTGAACGCGTAAAGGTAGTGCCGAAATGCCGCCGCCGAAACAGCGACAGAACTCTTGCTCTGCACCTGGTTGCAAAACGGGCCTCATCCGAGTGAAAGGAATGAAAACGGCGTCCATTTTCGGCGTTCCAAAAGACAGAGCCAAAAGAGATCTTTGGGAGAAGAATCTGCAGCAATCGGACAAGCGTCTTGAAGAAACAAGTGCTGTCTGCGAGCTGCACTTCGAGCCCCGCTTCATCCTTCGAGACTACGTCCACATCATCGGCGGAAAGGAAGTGAGGATCCCTCGTGGACACCCAGCGCTTACGCCAGACGCGGTACGGACTCTGCTGCCAAGTGTACCCCAGGACCTGAGTGATGACATCCCCGCAGGACGAGAGGAAAGGAAGCGGAAGGCAAGTTCACCAGAGCCCATCGTTGCAAAGCGCTCGGGGCTCGCTCGGGAAACAGACCCGTTGTCACCAGTGGTGAACAGCGAAGCTCCTGCCGTGATCCCACAAGGCATCGATCGCGACGCACTAGGCTCCCTGACTATGCCAACTCTCTACTGGGCTGTTCACAAGTTCAGCAACTTCTACGGTGTTGCTTATTTGGAGACTGCTCTTGAGCCGAAGTCTAACAAGATCAGCATCGAAAGGGCGGTGTTCATTTGTTTCGACAACTTACCTGATGTGGTATGCCAAGTATACCTTCAGGGCCACGTATGTGCTGCACATTGTGACCATGTATTTCAATGCCGTGCTGTAAACTATTACAACTTTTACCTTGCCTTAATTACGTGTGCTATTGTTTCCTGGTCTAAATGATGTAAAATAGTTGCTTGTTTTCTTCTTTGAATCTTATAAAGCATTACTTGTTGAGCCCACGTTGTCTCAGTTTTTGGACTTTGAAAAATTTTTATCGCGCGTTTTAACATTGAACATGTTAACACGCGTGATAAAAATTGTCACGGTTTATAAGCGATTTCTTACAAGTGAACGTCGGGTGGTCCTCGGATGTTCGTGGCAGCCATGAAGAAACAAAAATTCTCACCCCTTTGCGACAGTCGCTTAGGTGGTTCGTCGCATAAATGAGCACAAGAATGAGTGTCAAGTGAAGCGAGCTGATTAAGGTCAAGAAAAAGAAGACGGGGAAAAATGAAGACAGAAGAAGTTAACTTGGGGTATTAAAAACATACTAAAACAATTTCGGACTTTAATATGTGCCGTTTCGTTCCATTACAAAATAGGATAGGAAAAAAAAAAAAGAAACTGCTTCCGAGTTTTAGATATTTCTTTCAAATATCTAATGTTCTGCCTTTGCGACCAAGAAAATGGGCATTTCATTTAACATGCTCACCATCCGACAAACCGAAAGTCGCAGCTAATTCTACGCTGAAACAACTTGCAATCCGCTTCTTTAAAGTCGGAAATATTTTTATGTAAAGGAAGGGTAATGTAGCTTGTACCATCCAATACATTGAAGCACCATGTTGCTAACGATCGTGCCGCAGCGTAATTGATGCCGCGGTAGACCGCTGGCAGGTCGTATCTGTATCAGAAATTCTATGTGCACTCCACCAAAGCGGCACCGAAGATTCATATTTTCGCGCGTGCAGCCGCGCATGCGCACACCTTCCGGATAACGCGCCGGTGTCGACACCTGTCGCGATCAATACCACGCGCGTCAGGCGAGTCCCCCCGGTCCCAACACTACCCAAGTATTCTAGTACACTGTAGCGCGACGGCAGGTCGGAGGGATTCATGACTGTTGGTACCCATTTTATTGAGATATCTTTGTTAAGAAAAAGAAGATAAACGGGCAATAGTCCAAAAGCTCGTCCCTGGCCGCGGAGCAGCACAAGAGCTAAAGCTCTGTTGTCCATGTAAAGAAGAGTCCCTTTCTCGACAATGCACGCGCACCACAACCCGGCGAGTCCCTCCCGTAGGTATATTGGCCTCGGCAGAGGGGCGATGATTGCCTGTGCATAGTCCCCGACAGCTACGACGAAACCGACTCCAGATCTGCCCATTCGCTGTTGGGTAGCGGGGGAAGGTGCAGCGCTGGGCAGGGCGGTGAAGTCGGCCAAACACGCAAAATGAAAGGGAAGCCAATTAGGGAAAGAGGAATTTGGTCTGAAACTCTTCCAAACAGAGGACGAAGAAGAAAAAAACCCAGAGTCATACGGAGAAAATAATACCCAACTCAGATATTTCAGCTGTGCATTAGTTGAAATAAAGCGAAAGAAAAAACCTACCAGGGCCCGGTTGACTGAGATGTTTGCAAATCAGGCCAACTCGTCGAAAGTCCGTTTGTCAACTGACAACTGGCAGAAGGAAAATTCGTCGAACAGGGCAATTCGCCCTAGGCCAATTCAAAGAACAAAGAACAAGAAACGTGGTTGAACAGAGTAATTGCAAGAGTTATCTCCGTCCGGTGTGTGTGTGGGGGGGGGGGGCAGTTAAAAAAGAGCTTTATCAATGTGTCAGCCATGGGACTTTGTAGGTCATTCTGTAAGCGTTATATAGGGGAGTGTTGAAAATCACCAACAGTACTTACCCAATGCATCAATCACGGAACCTTGTTGACCTTGTTGACAAATGTACAGTGAAGTCTGAAACACGAAAGATAACAAGTGCTTCGCTTAGAAGCGTCTGGTAGTGCATCACAGAAAGCCGAGTTGTTCTTGGGCATAAAAGCCGGCCACTGCGTTAAGAAGTTCAGTCGGCTGCACCATGGACTCGGAAAGAGTGAGAGAGCGTTGATCTTCTCATTCTAGATGGTTGCATGTATACGTATACGTGACATTGTAAACATCCCACAAACTCCGGATATAATTTTATATGCGGACGATACGAGCTTGTTCTTTTCTGGTAATCATTGGCGGGACCTTGAAACTGCGGCTAACATGTGGCTAAGGAAGCTATCTTTCTTGCTGGGATCAAATCAGTTACAATTAAGCGTGAGCAAAATTAAATATGTAATTTTGAAGCTACAAAATAAACTTGATGACTGTAATATTATGTTAAAGTTACAAAACAGTGTACTTGAACGAGTCTCCGCTTATAAATTTTTAGATGTTCTTTTTGAAGAAAACTTATGATGGACCCCCAATATAAATAAGATTTATAAGAACATCTCTCAATTCATTAGCATCTTATAAAGAGTTAAATCTTTGATTCCAAATTGGTTAAAACTGCAATGGTATTACACTTTAGTGCATTATCATCTTAATTACTGTTTATTAGTCTGGGGTTCCACAACTAGGACAAACATCGAAAGGGTTTTTATCATGCAACAAAAAGCAATACGCTGCATAGATAATCTAAATTTCATGGACCATACTGCCCCGTACTTTTTAAAGCACAATTTGCTTAACATTAACTAAATGTTTCGTCTAAAACATTCAATTTACATACGGAACAACATAATTAACGACCAAACGACTTTTTTTAGACATTCCTTTGGAATAATACTCAATATGATTTAAGGCATGAATCCTATAGGATACCTCGGTTAAGAACAACTTATAGAAACCAGAAATTAGAATACATGATACCTCACTTCCTAAACAAACATACAGATGTTATGGGAATAATACTAAATAGTGCTTCAAGTTGCAGCTTCAAATACCATTTAAAAAGGTTTCTTCTGTCATACTGTTCGGAATAATTTTGAACGTCAATTTGTCTTTACATACACTGTGTATAGTATTCTGAACAGGTCTATTTTAGCTTCTGTATAAAATATGACGTGTAATTTTCATCCCTGTAGAGGTAATGGTACCAATGATATTGCACTGCTGTTTCTTGCCGATGTTTTGTTTTTTGCCGATGTTTTGTACTTGTTTTTGTTCCATTGACGGGTGATGCAGTGTACTGAGGGGACTGGACATCGTCAGGCAGAGCTTATCTGCCCTTTGTACTTTCTCCTTGTGACCCTGTGTCCGAAATAAAGAAACAAACTAACAAGCGTACATCTAGCATGGTGTACTGGATGTACGTGTAACAAGCGTACATCCAACACGGCGTACTGGATATGTTGTCCGAGAAAAGTCTGTGAGGCTGCGCTGGCCACGAACCTTGAAATCACGGATACCACGAGAACTCCAAGCGCCCACACACACGCAGGGAACCCTGTGGAGATACAAGTACAGCGGAAGCGATAAACTAGGAAACAAGGAGCAGGTGAGTCTATGAAATATGCATTCGGGTATTTGGACATTATTTATATTATATCTTCCATTGCACTAAGTGGTGGATCGTCCACACACCAGATGGTGTGGAATGCCGCGGTGAGGGCTAGCAGCGCAACTGCTGCACAGATGCCGACTTACTGTGCCGACGCTCAAAAGAACGATACGGAAACACCGACAGAGTACCCTACACCCGCCGGCAGTATCGGCGACACGCGAAGAACTGTTGATTCCAACTAAAGTTTGGGTAGATATATTAATTGTTTACGCCTTACTGAAAAAAAAAGGAGAGTAATATTTCAGTGATCAAAGGCAATATAAAATAAGGTGATATATAGAGTGTTCATATTTTTCATTGTCGAGAATACATTTAAAGGGCGTTTCAAACCGGCCCGCAAAACGTCGTCTCGAGCAATTCGGGAGTCGGAACCAGTACTTTTTATAACTTCCGGAGGCCGGAACGGGGGGAATGTGTCCGGTAGCATGTGAACGAGACTATAGAGAGACAGCCAGCGCACTGGCGACGGTCGGAGGAGGGAAAAGGGAAACACGCACATTAGTCTCCACGGGCGGGAGAGAGAGGAAATACCTTTTTTGTAGAATTTTTGTGTTACTTCGAGGGGCAATTGCAACCTAAGAAACTGCTTCTTAAGTCTCCCTTTGTCATTTCGCAGGGTTTCCGAGAAGCAAAGCGCACTCCGCTCCCGCGCTATGTTTGCGAGGAGGGTTACTGCGAAATGCAACCTCCACCGTACTCCTCCGATTACGGCAGAGCTCAATATTTTCAACTTTCAGCCCGGGCGGCAGAAGCAGGAAAACGTCACTGTTCCCGTCATATCCATATCCATATTCATATCCATATCCAGCAACCACTTTTTAGATCCTCTCTTTTTAGGCAAACAGAAGTTGCTGTTTGCCCAGCATATGAACTTTTAGGACGTGCGTCAAAAAAAAAAAGAAAAAACAGCCGCTCACAGAACTGAAGTTTGCTCAACCGTCTGGTGGACAATTACCATCGACTACGCGCCGCCAGTACCAAGACCTGAACACGCGTCTTCAGAATATAGCTTCATCCTATTCACCAGACGATGCCATTGGCTTTTTGCGCAGCGTTGTGCGTGGCGTGAGGTTGTACGGTGTATTCAAGAGAATGCATAGTAAAAAAGCCAGTCTGTTGGATCATGCAGGCTTTCTGTGACTTTGGACTCACTTCCCCAAAAAAGTTTTATTGAAATGTTCTCCTCGTAATTTTTTTTAGCCCAGGGGTCTAAAGGAAGTTAATTTGAACAACGAACTTTTCTTTGCTTATTGTTTATTAACGAGGATTTCTTAAAATGCTCTTTACGTTATCCAAAATTTAGTCAGCAAATTGCTCTCAGATTTTGACTTACGTTTAAAAGTAAGCAAAAATATTCGTCTTTTGACGAATATATTTGGTTCCCTTCGACGAAATGTCCGTTTTGTGAATTGGCCCAGTGCGAATTGCCCCATTCGACGAATTGTTCTTCTTCCAGTTGTCCGTAGATACATAGGCTTTCAACAAATTGTCCTTAATTCGATGTTTGATCCGCGTAGTATGAGCTGCGCCATGCTATATGAACACAATTTAAAATCATGTTGAAACTTATCCGGGACTGTGGAAAAATCAGACATGTACAAGTTATTCAAAGACCGTAAGTAAGATACTCAGTATTGGCCTCAAAAGTAATTTGAGTAGAGTAGAAATTACTCAAACGGAAAGTAATTGAGCAAATTACTAACTACCGCAAAGAGTAGCGAATTACATTTGAAGTACCTTCTATATTTTTTATGGTAACAAGAAACTACATACGTTTTGAACAGTTAGCGAAATTCTTCTAGCCAAACATAAAGCCGCTTGTGTTTTCACAGAAATGCTTTAACAGTTGGTTCTGCTTCTGCATTTCGGGATAAAATCGTAGAAAACAGGAGTTGGTGAGCGTTCCTACACAAAAGCTAACTAATGGTGAATTCCACGGGTCGTTTTTGGAGCGCGCCGATATCGACCTTTCGGAGCGCGCCTATTAAACTGGGCGATCGGGATCGAGACGGACGTGTTCAACTCGTCGTTTTGGATCAGCTCCCACTCCAGATCTCGGTCCAGATCCGAGAAAAGTCGCTCCGCGAATTTCGGCGGATTCGACCAGAAGCCAGCCTGGCCAGCCCTCGGCGCGCACACGTGACTTCCTTTCTCGCCGGTCATCTCGCCTCGTAATAATTTGTAATAGCCGCTCGCGAAGTGCCGCCCGCTTCATTGCGGCTGCTGCTTGATGACAGTTCGTCGTCAAGTTGCTCGAGCAGCTCCTCCAACAGCAGCGGCTCGAGTAGCAGCGACGACGAGGATTGCTTGTATGTCCTTTTCGGACCTCCGCAGATGAGGCCGAAAATCGAGACGTATTTGGACACGCTTCAGGATGTATTCCGATGAAGAGCCAAGTGGGATACTCTGATGCACATCGCTTATCGACACGCATCGTTTACATCATGATCAACATCGCTCGTGCGTTGAACACGTTTAGTGAGCGCCGCGATTGCCAAAACATGTGCTTCGAGATCCGGGACAGCGAGAAGGCGATTCCCGGGAGGGTGAATGACGAAAAGGCATCCGCCGATCCCGGAGGGGTGGTCATGTTTGACGGGGGATCCGGTGGCGGAGCGATTCCGTTCGGATCGAGTGCTCCATCTCGGATCTGGACTACTCATCCCGGCGTGCTCCAAAGCGACCAGTTAAATTTGGCATGAATCTCCCTATTTTTATTTTTTCAGGCTGCTTTATGGTTGTTCGACGAAATCAAGCGATATCTTTCGCCCTAGTAGATGATCAAAATAGTTACATTTTGTTAACTCATGTTTTATATTACGAAGTTTGGAATTAGGGGAATGGAGGTGAAACAAAAATCGTTCAGCCTCCCCACTCTAGTGAAGAAGGAAGACCAGCGGAGCTGTACTATGGTGGGACGACCTCAACGACGAAGCCTAGAGGAAGGCGTCTAGGACTACCTCTAGGACGACTTCTAGGACGTCTAGGACGACCTCAAGAAGAACTTCTAAGACGACCTCGACGACGACGCCTAGAGATATTCAGTCTACTTTGGTGAAAACCAGAGTAGAAAGGCCGGAAAGGTTGCCGGCATCTGTGAGCAATGCGGCAACCAGACAACCAACAAGCCGGTTGTCTGGTTGCCGCCATCGCTCATAGATGGTGGTAGCTGTCCAAAGTTTTGTGTCAAGATTTATTTGTCCACGAACACGAAATTGGGGACACAAACCTTTACAGCTCCACTAAAAAAGGGAAGCTTATATTGAAAGGTTTTTATAATGCACATTTTGTAGTCCATGACAACTTGACAAAGGGAGGGTGACTTCCAAACATATTTTTATTATTTCGCAGCCAATAACATTGCGGCATTAGTCGATAGGAGCTCCGGACAATGAGTCACGAAACCAGAAGTGCGAACATGAGAAGCAACGTCCCGCGTTTCTTATGGAGCTGCCAGTGACGTTTTATATATGGGTCGATCTTACTATGCTCGGTCTGCTTGTAAAAATATCATAGTTATCTGTTATTCTCAAAATCAGTATGGCATTTGTGTATATTTAACTAGTTCTTTTGCTTGGTCAGACAACTGTCTAAGAGAATGTTCTAAATAAAAAAAATCTTTCAACTAGCTATACTTTGTTTCACATTAAGTCTGACTGCAGCCAGCGATACAATCGCATGAAGCCAACAGAACAGTGGCGAAAGTAGAGGGTGTTCCCGAGAAAAGAGAACAGTGTTTTTCGGCCCGTGTAAATAAACTATGCATCGCAGAATGCTCGAACTTCGTGAGAAAGTGACGCTAGCGGTTGGGATCTAATGCAAATGCTTGAGAACATGGCGTTACCTTGATCAAAAGATAACTGAGAAAAACTAACTTTCTCAATGAGCCGACGTACACCAAGCCTAATTTCGTAAAACAGCAACAACAACAACAACAACAGCAAAACAACAACAACAACAACAAAACAACAACAGAACAACAGCAACAACAACAACAACAGCAACAACAGAACAACAACAACAACAACAGACAACAACAACAACAACAACAACAACAACAACAACAACAACAACGAACAACAACAACAACAACAACAACAACAACAACAACAACAACAACAACAACAACAACAACAACAACAACAACAACAACAACAACAGCAACAACAACAACAACAACAACAACAACAACAACAACAACAACAACAACAACAACAACAACAACAACAACAACAACAACAACGGATTAGGTGCCTGTAGCATATATTTGAGTGAAACAAACTTGTCAGCAACGAAGAATACAATATTCTTCTTGCTTACAAGCGCTTTTCACCAATACCCCTTGCCGACCAGCGTTCACAATATCATTTCTTGTTTCGACGCGATATTGGGCTTAGGTGGGCATCGGCTCATAAATAAATTTTGTATTGCCCCTCAATACTCTTTTAACCCTGGCAACGCCATCTTCTCAAACTTTCGCGTTCTACACCAAACACACGCTTCCCATACTCATGGAGTTGGAGCTTTCTGGGATGCATAGTTAGGATTCCGTGTTTTCGGAGTTTATTTCTCGTGAAATTCGTAGGGTGTTTTTCGGAGTCTATTTTTCGCTGGAAATTAGGCGTTTATCGGAGTTAATTTTTGTTAGATTCCCAATTCTTTGGAATTCGGAGTTTATTTTTCTGCGTAAAAGTTAAAAATTCGAAAATAAAATAAATAAGGTCCGGGTTACCCGAGGTCCCGAAGGAACCTCGGCGTGCTAAAAAGCAAACCATTTTTTTTTCTGTAGTTCTAAATTTCAGAGAAAACTGAAGTGGAATCTCCTTAGGACCATTGACCTTGTGCTCTCATAAAGTTTAGTTTTAAAAACTCCGTCTTTTTTGCTACTTATTTTGTCGCTGTGTCCTCGAAATTCTGAGTTTTTCGGATAAATTAGAATTTGCGGAAAATTTACCGGCGAGTGTTTTTAGAATTTTTTCGGATTTATCCGAAAACACGGAATTCTATGCATAGTTTATTTATTCGGGCCGAAAAACACGGTTCTCGTTTCCCGGAAACTCCCTGTACATCGGCATTGTGATCGTCGTCTTTGTGCGTTTGCTATCATCGGCTAAACCAGTACCGCACAGTGAATGGGCTGTGATCCTGAGCTTTTTATTTCAGTCCGTGGTTAGTTTAGACGGTTATAGAAAACGCACAAAGACTACGAGCACCTTGATGGTGTACTTTCGGCCCTGCTTTATTGGCTCCATCGGATGGTAGCGTTTTTCAAAGCACGGGATCACGCTTAAGACTATTTAAAACGTTCCCATGCAGCACGGATTTTGGCTAAGCATTGGCCAATGGCTTGCGATGGTGTTTTGGCCAAAGGCCGAAGAGTGGCCGTTTATCTGTTAATGCTTGGCCGACGGTTGATGGCCAGTGGCCATTGGCCAATGGCCAGAAAAAGGCCAGTCATCGGACAATGGCTGGCCACTGTCTGGCCGATGACCAAAGGACCATTGCCAGCCATTGGCCAATAATCGCTCAACTCTGTGCTGCTTGGGGTACCATCTTGTCCTGAATCATTTTCTTTAGGACCATCTAGCTCGGACTCATGCTTGGGGCTATTTTGTCCAGGGCAATTTTTTAACAGTACCATCATTTGCCCTTGACCATTTTGTCTGTGTGACCATTTCGTCCGGATTTACACTTGGGACCATTTTGACTGGGACCATTTTAAATAACGAATAGGTTGCGCTTCACAATTCTGTCTGGGTTTGTCCGCATTCACGCTTGGGACCATTTTGTTCGGGACAATTTTAAAGGGGATCATATTGTCTTTGACCTTTTTGTCTGGAACTATTTAGCCCAGGTTTACGTTTCAGACCATCTTGTCCTCGACCATATCAAAGGGACCATCAATTGTCCCCGACTATTTGTCCAGATTCACGCTTGGGACCATCTTGCCCGAGTCCATTTCAAAAGCGATTATCCTGTCCTGCTTTTTTCGTCCGGCACCTTTAAACCCGGATTCGCGCTCGGAACCATTTTGTCCGGGTTCATTTGAAAAGGGACCATATCGTCCTTGACAATTTTGTCAAGGACAGCTTTGTTCTGATCTCAAGTTTTTAGTAAAAAGGTGCGAAAGCAACGAAAGTGTAAAAAACCTATATTGAAAATGAATCAAATAACGCAAAACAACGGTAGTCGATATCATATTTTAGAGAGACAGAAGAACCTAGGCTACATGTGTATCCGGCTTGGGCACTCAAGGTAAGAAAGTCCGCAGCAGCCCTCGCTCTACTTATGGATCGCTTTTGTGTCACGGTCATGATTCATTCTGACGTAGTCGAGTTGGGGGACCATATGCGCAAGGTTAATTTGTTTGTCGATGGAAATGGGCTTGTGTTCAAAGCGTTTTTTTTAAACAAATGGCCGATTAGGCAGGCGTTGGCCCAGTTTATAGCGTGCTGGCTAGTGCACTGTAGGGACGATGTGACAGGAGAAGGAATGAGAGTATTCGGGTTATTCCAGGCAAACAGTGGTTTTAGAGAGTCATACCTTTGCAAACGTTTGGCATGTGGAGACAATGAGACGTTATATATGAACGTTGGATCACGGTGCTAGCTAGCTTCCAAGAAATAAGATTGAATCATAGGGGAGCGTTTCTCCGCGTCCGTCAAAAGGCTGGTCTGCTTTTCTCCGCATCCGACGGGTTTGAGGTGAGCTTTTCTCCGATGAGCTTACCTTTAGTCAATCTTTCCTCCAGCGAGCTTTTCATTGATTTGCTTTTTCCGAAACCGACGGATCTTGCGGTAAGCCTTTTAACGGTAATCTCTCCTCAAACGAGATTTCTTTTTTTATGAGTTTTTCTCCATCACCCATTCCGGAGCCAGAATGACGAAAAATCAAAAGGGTTACCACCACCGGCGTTTGCTACACACAGTGGCACATACTATACGCTTGTATCTTTGGCCAACTTCGAAAGATGTTGGCCTAAATATGAGATCACGTCACCGATCGCTCTCAGAATTCCAGTACGGATTATTGTCGAGCACCGAGCTTTACCACTTTCATTTGTGCCGCACTCACGCACATTCCGCACTAATAATTGTTGGAACCTCTTAGCCTCGGGCGCCAAGCAAGCGGAAAGCTTCCCGGCAGAGAAGGTGCAGGGGCGAGCTGATCGGTGGAATGTCGTCTTTTAAATCTCCGTATCGGGGCTCAAGCGGCGCAGAAACATTCGATCGTTCGAGGTGAAGGCGAAGACCCGAGGAGTTCGGTGTTCAATTGCACGCGACGATGATGCGACCTCAGCAACGACTCATGTCATGCTCGATAACGGTAAAAAAAAAAGTCAGCGTTGGCGAGCAGGGGCAGGGGTTCGCCTGTTTCAGTGTGAATTGTGTTGCAGGTTAAGAAAAGCCAGACATGCTCTTCCGATGAAGCCCACCACTCTTTCCACTTTAGCGGATGGAACACCGGAGAGAAGGAAAGCACCAATCATGGCGAGCAGAAAGGTTTGTATGAGAGACCTGTCCTGCTTTTATTAACCTGCAACAGACAGTAGGCTCTTCAATCGCAAAATCCGTTTATTTTCCTAGATTCTCCCCATTAAATCCGCCCTCAAAAGCATTTTCACGAAGATATCAATTTACACGTTAAAACTTGCTGTGCTTCTACCCGGAACGTTTTTCTTTGCGCGCCAGTGAATACCGCATTCAAAAGTTCTTCCGTCTGGCACCTTGGAAATCATGCAATGCCAGATTATTCATTGTTTTTTTTGTACGCGTAATATTATATTGGTGCGTTAGGTATTCCAACACAGGAAGGCCGAGTTTTGTTTTACATGGAACCAAACATTTGTCTTTAAGATATATAAACGTGTGCGCACAAGAGAGATTAAAACGCGCTTTAATATTTACTGAAACAAAACCTCATCCAGAAAAAAAGGCAGGAACACCACAAACATCGCTCTCAACTCGTTTCTGCTAACAACGCAGCCTCCTCTTCTGCTCCTGTATCTTCTGGTGTCCCACAGCAAGCGATGTTTGGCCCTTTACTTTTCTTAATCTATATTAATGGCCTCCCTCTGCAAGTTTCATTCACAATTCGTCTTTTTTACGGACAAATGTGTTGTTGATCCAAACAATAAAAAAGCCTAACGACAACTTTTTACTTCAGAGCGATATTAAAAAAATTGCCGACTGGTGTCGTAGCTGGCAAATGTCTCTAAATATTAATAAGTGCATGTATGTACGTTTCACGCGCTCTTCCTTCACCCCGTAACAACGCTAACGCTTGACGACGTCGTTCTCCAGACTGCCACGCAGTACAAATATCTCGGTGTTAATTTAACCAGTAATCTATCCTGGGGCGTTCATGTAACTAGTAATATATCCTGGAGCGTTCATGTTGCTGAATTGATATCCTCTGCTAACCGATCGCTTGGTTACATTCGTCGTAATTTTAATTCTAACCCTTCTAACTTAAAAAAAAACTTCTTTACGTCATTTTTGTTCGTCCTCAACTAGAGTACGCTTCATTTATATGGCGTCTCCACCAATGCACCCTAACTAATCAAATTGGAGCCCTGCAAAACCGTGCTGCTCGCTTCAATCTTTCCGATTATTCTGTTTTTCAAGTGTCACTGCAATGAAATCTTAATTAGACCTTCCTTCCTTTCTCTTCGTCATAAAATCTCTCGAAGTTCGTGCCTCCTTCACAAAATGTGTTCTTCTCCATCTTCAAGATCACCGCATCTCAACCAACCCACCTATATATCTCCACGGCTGGACCACACATGCAAGATTGCCTAAAGCGAAATCCACAGCCCATTAGCATTCACTTCTACCCGGAACAATCACGAACTGAAATGGCCTCCCCAAAGACATCGTCACCATCACCGACAACACCTTGTTTCGCAGCGCACTAACAAACCACCCACTCTGTAATGCCCCTCGGGGCCCTGAGGGTATTTGTAAATAAATAAGTAAATAAATAAATAAATAAATAAAAAGCTGGATTCCGAGCTAAGGGAGAAGAACGACTCTAAGATAAGATGGAGAGACCGATGTTGTCTGGACACTGATGCACGAGGAAAAGTGCACTACTTTTTCTTTTGGTATATATGTACAGTGACCATAACTTATCCTAGCGACGTAAAACTGCTTCTTTGGTGAAGGCATTTCTAAAATCGAGCTTTCTCCTTCAATATAACCTTTCAATGGTTCAAAAAATTAATTAAATAAATAAATAATTATTTATTTAACTAATAATCAAATAATTATTTAAATAAATAACTAATTTATTCAGTTATTCTTAAGGGCACGATGGGGCATTACGTAAGGGGAGGTGGGTGAGGATAGGAGTCCTCCTTATTGGGAAAACTTACATATCGACTTGCACCAAGGCTTTTGAATTTATTACGTTTTATTAAAGAACGTTACATATGCCGCTTTCACTTTGAAGGTTTTCACTGTCTTGAGCTCAGCGCTGGAAGATCACTTTTGCTTGTCATACGTTAGGAGAGTCTAAAATCGCCCCCCCCCTCGCCCAAGTAGAGGTTTCAAAAATCCAGCGACTCTTTCGTCTCTCTTCGTTGTATTGAATCAACTAGAACAACCGACGTGACGATGCTCACGTAAAACTCTGAAATTATAGGGCCCCCAAGTCCCTTCAAAGTCGTAGCATCGCGCAGAGAAAAACAAACAAACGAAAACAAGCATTCTCCGAATCGCACCCCTCATTCGGTCATGCGCTGCAACAAAGGGAATTTTTGAGAGCAGACCCCGCGTTCCGGGAACGGAGTTGGTTATTTCGGAACCATAAATTGGGCGAGATGGCGGTTCCTCTCGATTATACGGTCCGTTTTCGAGCGGTCGGGAGAAAGTGCTGGAGAAAACGCAAGAAAAAGAAAAAGAAGAAGAAACAAAACAACAACAAAAACGTTTGTCTATCTGGCACGACACGAGGGTCCCAATTTCAATGCAACGTAGATTGCTCCTCGAGAGTCTGTTATGGAATGCAGCTGCATCGGGGTAAAACTTTCCGAAACTGCCGGCGAAAACAATTTTACGAATGGATGATGGTGACGGACGGTGTCGCTCCTACCCTCGGGAAGAAAAGGGGGAGGGGGGGGGGGCGTAATGTCGATATTCGTAGAACTCTCGGTTGGAACACGGTCTGTCATATTTTTAATTCAATTCCTCGTTTAACACTGTGCACCATCTGTCTCTTTTTTATATTCGTTTTTAACTTTGCTGAAGCCTGCATATTGCATATTCTTTCCCGACGTTTCCCCATATGTTGCAGCACCGCAGGGTCTTTGACTGCGTCATTGATCGAGTGTGACATCGAACTAACGTTATCTAAGCTCGCTTCCAGTAGTGATATTAATTTAATATTAGTAAAATATGCGAGTAATAAATAACTACGGACGAAACGTTTTCGGCTTGCAAGGCTGTAAAAGTTTTTTTCTCTTCATTATCCAAAATTGTTTGAAAATTGAGACGACCGCTCGAGATGAAACTCGCTGTCGGCGGAACACAATGAAAATCGTCGCTCAATGGTTCCCAACTTCCTTCAAGACATGCATATGATTCAAAACGAGTCTGCGATGAAATAGATTTTTTTTAGATATCTGCAAGAAATATTTTTTTCTCGAAGCATTACTATTTTTTTATTTAAGAAACTGTTTCTGTCAAATCTAATAATTGGTCGCGCATCACGTACATTTAGTCCTGAAATTTGAATCTGCCTTTAATTTTGAATGAGGTACTAGGCCAACTTTCGCAATAACTTTTGCAACAATAGATAGATACCGCCCTCTGTCTTTGTTATGTTTTTTTTTCAAAGGTTTTTGAGACAGTTTTACGTGCCCGTCTTTCTTTTTACTTTAGTCGAAAACTAGGCACCGTTCAGAATGGATTTATAAAAGGGCGTTCAGTAGAAACGAAGCTTTGTTCTGTCCTTGATTATACTGTCTCATTTGTTCTTACACGTGGGCAAGTTGATATTGTGTATTTTGACTTATCAAAGGACTTCGATAAGGTAAATCATGACTTGCTCTTGTATAAGCTCTCTTTATGCGGCGTTTCGTCGTCTCTTTTAAACTTGTTTCATAGTTATCTGTCTGATAGGAACAGTAGAACAGAAATCTTGAATAGCATATCAGATGTATTTACTCTGAACTTCGGGAGTCCCTCAGGGATCAAATTTGGGGCCGCTACCTTTTCTTATATTCATCAGTGATATAGAATTGTGCATACAAAATGCGAAACTGCTCTTATTTGCGGACGATATTAAGCTTTATCTGAAAATCCAGTCGGAAGATGATCGTGCTCTTATGCAGGAAGATGTATCGCGTATCTCAAACTGGTGCTCATGGAAATTTGTGCTGGTCAATCCAGATAAAACAAAAGTGCTGTCTATGTGTAGAGAACGAGGAAGAATTTCACATCAATATTTTATCGGCAATTCTACTATTGAACGTGTGAAACAAGTTCGTGACCTTGGTGCTTATTTTGATAGTAATCTGACCTTTTTATATCATGTTACACAAATTGTTGCTTCTGCCTTTAGAACAATGGGGATGATATCACGTTTGATGCATGATTTTTTAAATATAATGTGCGTAGTTCCATTGTAGTTCAGTCTGGAATTCGTTAACAATAACCGACGCTGCACGGATAGAAAGAGCTCAGAAGCGATTTATATGCCTTGTTTACGATAGATATTTTGATAAGAAATGTTATTATGATTATGAATACATTCTTACCAGCATTGCAAACCGAAGAGGAAAAACTCGCCAACTTAGGTTTGCCCTTATTCAAGGCTTTTTGGGTTGAGACTGTGGTCCTCAAGTATTTTTGGAGTGAGGATTATAAGATACCCCATGTGGCGACTAGATGACTCAGATACACAGAACGATTTGAGGTACCTTTTGTCACAACAAAATATGGGAAAAAGGTTCGGGACTACTATGTACCAACTATCTTCAACAGCCTACCAGACGGCGTTTATCGTGCGGACTCCCTGAAAAAACTAAAACGAGCACTCCAAGATCTCAGCAAAACATCGTGAATTTGTTATGTCTGTGTGCGTGCGTGACTCTGTGTGTGTTTTGCGTGCACGCCTACAAACGTGTTTTTTTCTCTTTTTTTATTCATTATCGTCAGCAACATGCGTGGTAACAGTTTGCTGAGTCAGGAACTACGTATCAGGGGACACTGTGTACTCATGAAGTGAAGGGTGCGGTCCCACAAGTCATCCACTGGCTTTGACAGACCCGTATATCTATGAAATATTATACCTGCAAAAATAAACATTATTATTATTATTATTATTATTATTATTATTATTATTATATATTAGAAAGCTTTCATTACAGAACCTGTCAAAAAAAAAAAGAATTGCTCGTGAGATTATATATTCTACACAAAATAGTTCACGGCCAAAGAGATAACAATCTTGTGTCGCCTTTAAACTTTCATGTACCGGCCCGTGTCGTTAGAAACTCATGTGTGTTTTAGACATCTATTCAAACGACACTGTCCCCTTTGGTTCGAATGCAAATTTGTTTAAATGAATTCTCGACTTACGTACACGTATTTTTAAATTTTGCTGCGTTCAAACGACTACTTGATATGTATATTTTTGGTTTCTGATTTGTGAAATGTTTTAATTTCGAGAGCACATGTCATTTGAGATTGTGTACTGTTTTCTGTATTTTTTATTTTTACCTTTTTTTGTGCCACCACACTCTGACCAATAGGTTGTTCTGGTACATGATACAAATAAACGAATATTAATATTATTATAAAGTACGCGTTCACTGATGGGAAACAATTTTTGCAACCCGACGATAAGGATCGTCGTCAGCCGATTCATCGGTTGCCGTATCAAACAAAGTGAACGCTTTGTTTATCTCGTGCTTTCATGAATTGCTACATAAACTTAATATACCATGTTGCTTGATTTAGCACCCGGCAGAAAAATTGGTATTTTTTATTTATTTTTTGCAATTCTATACGTGACTACTATTTAAGCATCCTCTAATTAAACCCTTTTAGTCAAAACTATTTTTTAGGCATAATTTCTTTAACAAAAAATAATGATCGGTATAAATTGCCATTGATGAAAAAGAAAAAGACGTAAACAAAACGTTTGGTATGTGGTATCACGCGAAACGTGTTTTAGCTGGTGAATTTCACCTTTACATTGTTGTCTTGAGTTCTGATATACAGTTTCAATCGTAAGAATAAAAAATAAA